>AYEL01072194.1:0-38224 GCA_000484575.1 Olivierus martensii
GTTCGTGAAGCGAAGCAAAATTTTTTCGTAAATGGTGTTCGTAGACCGATTTGTTCGTGGACCGAGACGTTCGTAAACCGAGGTACCACTGTACTGTGCTTGACTCGTCATTTATAAAAGGTTGTGCACCAACCTCAATTTCTAGTTTACAGATCAAAACTATTCATGTCATCCTCTTTACAATTTAACACTAGTTATTTATTGATTATAAATCATTGATAAGAGATCTTTCTTCAATTTTTGAATCAGATTAGTGATATCAATTATATGTGACAAGTGAGTTTGTTGGGAAGATGGCACTTCTGTTCCATGACTTGTAATTTCACATCCTCTACATCAGGAAATCTAGTTTCAAAATAATAGTTAAAAAAGCTGCTAACAGATGGCGCTGTACTGGCACAGGCATAGATTGGCCTCCATATTAGCCTGATTGACTCCTTGTGACTACTTTTTGTGGAACACATTGAAAGATACTGTACGTACAGTTGAAATTGCTTCCGTAAGTGCAGGAAATTCGGCGAGAAGGCGATGAAATTGAGTATCACCGCTAACAGACTTTGCGATGCCCGTTCCTTTTGAGCGTAGATTTGTCCAAACATAATACTCCAAATAATTAATAATAATAACAATAATAACAATAAAAATAAGGAAGAAGAAGCCTGCCTGCTAGCTCCTTTGCGATGACCGTTCCTTTTGAGCGTAGATTTGTCCAAACATAATACTCCAAATAATTAATAATAATAACAATAATAACAATAAAAATAAGGAAGAAGAAGCCTGCCTGCTAGCTCCTTTGCGATGCCCGTTCCTTTTGAGCGTAGATTTGTCCAAACATAATACTCCAAATAATTAATAATAATAACAATAAAAATAAGGAAGAAGAAATAAAAATAAATTAGGGCAAATCAGGGTTAAATCTTCACGAGTCAAAAACATAAGGTGCATCTTAATTAGTTTTAAGCAGATACAAATAATAATAAACCATTTTTCTGTTAAATTCTATTATTATACAATGCACTTTTGCCATGTTATAGTTTTATAATATACAACACATGTATACAGTTGTAAATGTTAAAAGTCTACAAATTCCTTGCAATATTCCAAAAAATAAAATATTCTAATTGTTAAAATGCAATTTCCTGGCTATTAAAGTCTAAATATGATAAGCAGAAATAGAAAAAGTTATGCTGAATTTGAATAGATAATTTTATTGATAAATAATTTTATTTCTACTACTAATAAATTTTAGTTTTTCTGTTTAATAACAAACCATATAACTTGTAAAATGCACCATTTAAAATCATTTTGAATTATCAGGGTAATGATGCTATTTACTTGTAAAGATTTGCTTTTCTTCACACTTGTTATTATCAGGACTATTTTCATTTCTGATTCTACAATCCATGATTGGCCATAATGAAGTCACATTAAACAAATAAATAAGGCATATTTCTATAAGATTCACTTTATTTTTAAGTTATTATTAATACATAGTTAATTCCAAAACTCAATAATATGGGGTGTTCAGAAAGTCACTGTGCACTTATATTACTATGATACATATATAGGTGCACAGTAACTTTCTGAACACCCTGTGTAATGTATTATTTTTACATTACTGTAGTACTCTAATTTTGTAACATAAAATAATTATGCAAGAAATCCACAAGCACTTTAAGCAGGAAAAATACACAAGTTATTATTAGATATTTAGTACATATATATATACTAAATATCTAATTTAGTATTAAGTTATATTTATTAATAATAACATGAAAAATGTTTTCGGCCTTCTATGGCCCTCCTCACTGTTTCTCAAGTTTCTCTCAAAACTTGAGAGAAACAGTGAGTAGAGCCATAGAAGGCCAAAAATATTTCATGTTGTTATTAGTATATGTACTAAATATCTAATAATAACTTGTGTATTTTTCCTGCTTAAAGTGCTTGTGGATTTCTGATGCCTCTAAGAAATACAAGAACTTGATAGTTTATAATTTTTTATTAATTATATTTATAAAAATAATTTTATTTTCCTTTTGAAGTTGCCACCCTTGCATAATTCCAACAATAATTATCTTGGATTTTGCAGGTGATATTTCAGCATCATTTCTTATCACATGTTTTAATTTGACCAGTAGGTATTTTATCAGGAATATGAATAATAATTGCAGTGTTAGTTATTTGTTGTTAGTAAGCATAGTAAACATTGCTAATGAAAGTCATGGTGGAACGCTCTATTGTTACTGATCGATATTACATTGATGATCCCATTTACTAACAGAAGTGTTATGATGATGATGGTGGAACCAGCCCTAAAAGTTATTGAAGGAAGTAATTTGAAATTTGATTATAAACTGAATACAGTACTGTATAGTAAGATTTGATTATATAAGATAATGTGGACTAAGAGAGCCTTATATAATCAAAAACTCATATAATGTGGAAGGTTTGGTAAATTATTAAATAACACATTATTTTCAGATTAAACCTACTTATTGAATATAATGACTTTTATAGTCTATAATTATAAATAAGATTAAAAGTGTTTTTATTATATAATTTAAAACACTTTCTGTTTATATCTGTTTTATTACAAAAATTAAAAATAATATGGAAACGTTGATTAAAGGAGACTTAGTTTATGGGACTCTATTGTAACTACTCAAGGGTTTTGTACATTTTTAATGTTCTGTAGAACTCTTAGAATTTTTCTTTTAATGCTTTTATATTATTGATAAGTTTTATAAAACTTATTTTTGATATTTATATTAGAATGTAATTAGAAATATAAACTAATCAAATCTACTAGGAATAATAATTAAATAACAGCCAAATAGCCCTAGCATTACAAATTAATTTAGAAATAACTGAAATTTGTAAAATTTAATTTGATCATTGATGTGGCTCCATCTGTTGACTATTAACTAAACTAAAAATTTTAATATTTATCTGAAAATGAAATTTATCCTAACCCAGATTTGAACCAGGGACTTTCAGGATAATTCCCTAACATTCTACCACTGAAACACTAGACAAATCTTCCCTTCCCTTCAGATAGTTTATACAGTCATACCTTAACTTAAATTGTTTCAACTTATGTCATATTTGACTTCACATTGATTTTTTGTTAATAGGAAAAAATAAAAATCTATTAAAAACTGGGTTTCACAGACAAAACATGATGTAAATACATCAGTGTATCAATACTACTGATGTTACTCTTGCTATATGGCTAGATGCTGCCTCTTTACACCAAAGTTCAATCTTGTTCAACTTTCTGCTGTGTACAATAGTACATTGACCACTTGTCCAATTGGGATATGAACTGGCTAATGAAACTTTGCTGTTCTCTGAAACAATATGTATCATGCATTCATATAGTTCTTTTAGATTTTTAATTTTGCAATTGCAAAACCATAACATTCAACAATTTTATGAATGAAGACATTGATAAATAAAGCAGTTCTTGAGTTTGCTATCCATATTGAATCAGCTAACTTCAAATGGCATCACAGTAATTGATTAATAGCTAAATGATATCATTTATTTATGTTGTATCCTTTTGGTTTGAACATTGGTACACTCAACGTTTTGTGTGCGTTTATGTCAATGCATTGATGCCGTGATATATGCCTGTGAGGCCCAGCCTTAACGTCATTTTATGCAACTGTACATTACATCAGTCAGTGAACTTATTAAAAACTCATAAAATCATCCAAAAACCAATAAAAAGGGCAAAATCACATAAAAATGTATAAAATAGTGATTAAAAAATATGCAAAATAATTTATAGGAATATTTAGAAGTTTAAAAATGTTGTTAGTTATTTATGGGAGGTCTAGGTCATTTTTTAAAGAGTTTATTCAACTTAAGTCACAAGTCTTGGAATGAATTATATGATGTAAGATAAGGTATGACTGTATGATAATATATATATGTTACGGTAAAGTGATTAATTGGTGATTATGCATAATCACCAATCATTGTGATAAGTTTGATAAATTTCACTAAATTTCTCACTTTTATCAGTGATTTTACATAATTCCCAAACGAAGTTGGTAAATTTGATAAATATGTTAGAATTTCTCACTTTTACTGGCAATTATCTATAATTCTCAAATGAATTTGATAAGCTTGATAAATATTGCTGAATATATTACTTTTAAAGCAATTTTGCTTAATTCCCAAAATATGGTTCATAAATATGATAAATATTATGAATTTCCCATCTTTTGTTGTTTTAATTAATAATTTAATTATAGGCTTCTGTTGTTTCACTTTAACAACACCCTCTTAGTCAGGGCCACATTTATACTTTTGGAGGCCCTAGGTGCAACATCATCATGAGACCCAAAAATAACAAGTCTATTTCAATTTCAATTATGAATTTAATTTTTAAAAATAAATACTTTTAATTCATAATCATGAATAACACAGCACAAATCTTCTTCTTTAGCCTCACGAACCTGCAAGGTTCTTGGCTGCAAGCACCACCTCTCTCCACTCACTCCGGTTCTTTGTCTTTTCCTGCCAATTTCTTATGTTTAGCAACTCCAAGTCTTTCTCGATGTTATCTCTCCATCTTCTTCTAGGTCGACCTCTAGGTCTTCTTCCAGTTGGAAGTTCACTGAATGTTTTCTTCACAAGACGATCCTCATTCATCCTCTCCAGGTGTCCTAGCCATCTGATACGACTGGCTCTGATTTCACTTAAAATTAGTGGCTTCCCATAGAATAAAGCAGTACAAATCAAAAGTGGAAATATTCTTTAATATTTTGTTCTTTAAACTGAAGAACTTTCGGCTTTATTAAGCCATCTTCAGCACAATACAAACTACAAAGATTCGTTGTTTGTATTGTGCTGAAGATGGCTTAATAAAGCTGAAAGTTCTTCAATTATATTAAAGAATATTTCCACTTTTTATTTGTGCTGTGTTATTCATTATTATGTAAGAAGTGGGATGAACATATACAATTCTTTTAATTCATATTTCCTCATTTTTTCATTTTCAATCGTTAACAAATCTTGATTTGCAATTCCAATCTCAATAAACCATATAAACTTTCTTTTACTTTCTTTTCTTTCTTTCTTTTCTTTCTTTCTTTCTTTCTTTCTTTCTTTCTTCTTCTTCTTTTTTTTTTTTTTGTCATATCCAAAAATGTCGGACCTATCCATGTTCAAATTTTATAGATGTCTATCCGGGTGTCAACCCAGATTTCCGCACCTTCATTTGCGATTATTTCCTGAACTGACTAAGATCTTATTTTCTTTGACTGCTAATTCAAACTTATTACATAAATGACGATGGATGCAGCCAAATACTTGGTTACTCTACGAAAATGCATTTATTAATCAAATTTACCATTCTAGACTGGCAATTAAGCATAATATCTGGTAAATTTGATTGATTAAATATGATTTATCATATTTATCACTACAAATTGAGGAGTATACATAATCTCTGGTAAAAGTGATAAATTCGCATTATATGAAATAGATTTATCACTTATTAAAATCGTTGGTGATTATGCATAATCACTGGATTAATCACTTTTACCATAACATATATATATCAAGCAATCAAATCTACTAGAGATTAATAACCAATCAATAACCAAAAAACAGCCAAATAATCTTAATATTACAAATTAATTTAGAAATATCTGAAATTGATGATTAAATTAAATTTTAACAATGTGGCTCCATCTATATTAATTTGTAATGCTAGGGTTATTTGGTTATTGCTTTTTCATAGTAAAGTTTATATATTTTGTTTAGAAGATGTTAGGATATAATTATAAGTGATTAATTATAAATGTTTTTAAATTTACTAATTTCATGCATAATTTTAAAGAAAGCATTGATAAAATTTAAATCGTCATGTTTTAAAAATTACAAAAAGTTTTGTTTTACAATAACTTAAAATTTTTATTCTTAATTTTGTTTTTTAGTTTATGATGATGACGAAACACTTGTTCCTAAGAATACTTCAGTAATTGTTGCCAGAGTGCCAGTTTTATCAACTTCAAAGAAAGTTTGGTAAGTAATTTTTCTTTAGGAAATTTGTTGTAAGTGAAACAAAATATTTTAATTATAAAACAATAGATAAAATTTTAACTTTATCCAAATTATTCTTTCTCAGAAATTTATATATTTATTAGCTATTTTTCTTTTTATTTTCTTAAAATGTGTGGAAAATACTTTTTGCCTCGTAAGAAGAAGTACAGTCGGACCCCGATAACGTGCAAGTTCAGTAACATGTGGTTTTACCATAACTTCTTGATAAGCAATCGCTTTCACTCCTAGACATCTTCGATATTAAACCTCGTGATCAGTGAGATTAGCTGCACATTCAACCATTTTGTATTGGTCAAATCACACAGAAAATTCATATCAATAACAGTTCAATAACAGCACAAACTAGCAGTCAAATATAATACACTTTATTAGCTATATTTGACTGATAGTTTGTGCTGTTATTAAACTGTTATATTAAGTATAAGCAGTAGTTTCTTAAAGTATTCATATCAATGTTGAAACTTATATTATCGCCCAATTTATATTAATACTGTAACTTGCGATTCACTTAACCCGCAGTTTAGTAACCATGAACTCCAACTACCGTATGTTAATAGGGTCAGACTGTATTAGTATTTATCAGAAAGATTGCTTTTGTAAAAATTTATTTTTATAAATAAATGTTGCTGTAATTTGTATTTGTAGCAATCATTGTGTCATCTATAAGATATCAAAAATTAGTGCTAAATCTAATTTATTGTATTTTGTTGTTATTTTACTCAAGATTTCATTTATATATCAAAAATTACACATATTTTATTTACAATCAAATATGTGTAATTTACACAAATTTTATTGTAAATTATAGCTAGGCATAATTTACAATCAAATATGCAATTATTTCTATATTTAATGCTTCTATAAGAATAATTTATAAATTAATACAAAATGGAAAGAAAATTATTACAATATTTGTATTTTTAATTTGAATTTAAGTTTAATTGATAATTATCTAAGATATAATAAAAAAACAAATCTGGAACTTTTATAAATCTTTCAAATATCCCATTTAAGATAAATATCAATAATTAAATATTACTTCTGGGTTTCTGAAATCTGAATAATTGAATGCTTACTGTATTTAATATAACTGTTCATCAGTAAAATTTTCATTATTCCATATTGTACTGTGTTTGTTTGCACAAACAGCAAAATGAAAATGTTAGGAATATGATTTTATCAGTTTCATAACACTTTGTAGTACTCAGTTCAATTTGTGTTCACTTCACACCTTTTTATAAATAATGGATTTCTGATTATTTGCTATGATTTATTTGCATTTAATTTTTCAGCAAGAAAAAATTGGTTTTGTGGGCCATATACTATGCTCATTCAATTTGTGTGCACTTCACACCTTTTTATAAATAATGGATTTCTGATTATTTGCTATGACTTATTTGCATTTAATTTTTCAGCAAGAAAAAATTGGTTTTGTGGGCCATATACTATGCTCTGATATCTGTTTTTTTAATTTTGGATTGAGAATCAAAATAAAATTACAAAAATCATTAAGCCTAATTTGCATATGCAAATTTTATGCATTTTTTCAACTTATTAATTTTTCTGCTTCAAATAAATTTTTATATATTTAAATTCTTAATCATATTTTGCTTTAAATAATACCAAATACTTTATAGTTCTAAAATTTTTTCCAATTAATGAAGATTATTTATTTTGTAAGTCATATTGCTAAGCCTAATCCAATACCTTGTGTTAATATAAGGTGACCAAATGTATTCCTTTAGGGAGTTTTGTACTCCTTTTTTATGAACCGTATTCCTTTTAAAACCTGTACTCCTTTTGTACTCCATTGCATTATTTTGTACTCCTAAAAACATAAAAACCATAAAGATTATTATACATTAACTTAAAATTATTGATTGAATGTTCCCCAGCACTAATGCAGCTGTAGAGAGAGTATTTTTGCTTGGTAATGATTACTGCAGCAGTGAAAAATTGCAATTATCTGTAAAGAAGCTAGCTGCAGTTTTAACAGTCGAATTCAACATGGGGAATGCAAGTTGTTCTGACGTGTGTGCACTTTTGGAAGAAAATTCAGAATTATCCAGAAAAATTCATACAACACAAAAATATGATTTCAATAATTAAAAAAGTCATATATTTAAAATATTAGAATTACTATTCATTTTCATATTCTTTTAAAAATAAATATAGTCAATTGAAGAAAACTCGGTTTTTTTTCCCACAAACCCAATCAGCATATCCAATGAAAAATGAAGACGACAAATTATTGGTCGTCTTCATTTCACGTCACACAAAAGTTTTTTTTTCCACAAACCCAATCAGCATATCCAATGAAAAATGAAGATGACAAATTATTGGTCGTCTTCATTTCACGTCACACAAAATATGAGACCTAAAAAAAAAGATCATTCGGCTCTTGACTCAGAAATATTCGGGCAGTTTTGAGGGGCAATCTTGGGCGGGCGACGTACTCCTTTTGTGCCAAAAATAGTTAGTCACCTTAAGTAATAAACTATTGTACTCTCTCTCCTAGTGATTGAATAATGATACTCTGCTACACAAGTAAATAAAATAATTATTTATTAGCTATTTTTCTTCTTATTTTCTTAAAATGTGTGGAAAATACTTTTTGTCTCATAAGAAGAAGTATTAGTATTTATCAGAAAGATTGCTTTTGTAAAATTTATTTTTATAAATAAATATTGCTGTAATTTGTATTTGTAGCAATCGTGCCATCTGTATGATAGATTTAGCACTAATTTTTGATAATTTATTGTATTTTGGAGTTATTTTACTCAAGATTTCATGTCTGTGCTTTTTAAAAATGGTGGATGGTGAATTATATTAGCATTTTCAAACAAAGAAGATAGGTTGTGATGCTTCTCCTCTTATTTAACATAAACTAGCATATAGCTTGAGCACAAGTAACTAACCTTGGATGGATGCTTTTTGTCAATAGTTTTACATCCTTGGTCTACAATTAGACTGCAGATAACACAAAAATTACTAATATTTTAAATTAAAAAATTTAAATAATAATCTTATGCAAATAAATGATTAATTGATTTTGATAGCAGCTGATTATTTCCCACTATAATTTAGGATGGTGACTTCCATTTAATTGTCAGCATGGTATTGGTTGCTTTGTTTCTCTAATAAATTAAAACTTCTAAACTCTTAAATAAAATTAATTTATTAAATTTTGTGTGTGAAGAAACATCAAAATCATATTTACAATGGGCCAAATTTTCCCAAATTAAAATTTATTGGTTCAATATAGCTGAGCAAAAAAATAAACATAAACTAAAGAGGAGATCTGGAATGTAATTTAATAATTCTTACAAATTTGGATGAGATATTCATGAATTTTTGGTGGTCCAAAGTTGACAAATGGATTAGATCAGTGTTTTCTAAACTATGGGGTGCTAGTCAATTGCAAAGGGGCATATAAGAATTAACGAAAACATCATTTTTGAGACAAACAAACAAAAAAAAATAAATTTAAAATGTTATTAAAAATATGAATCAGTAAAAGGGTTATAAATACATATATCTATGTATTCAAAAACTTTTTATTGTAACTGTTTAAAGGCAAAATATCAATTTTGTTTAGTGATTGAAAAAGAATTGAGAGTAGTGATGTCTTCAGTGACACCCTGATTTAAGAGAATTTGTGCTGAAAAATAAGCCTACTTATCACACTAAATATTATATTGCATTAAATATATATTCTATTTTTTGTTTTTTTTTGTAAGATTTTTTTAATTCTATTAAAAATTATTACACCATAATAAATATGTATTTTTTTATGTATAAGAACTTTATTTATACAAAATATGGTATATTATTTTGTAGTATTAAGTAGAAAGTATAAAATTAGACTGTTATGAAAATGAGGGGTATACCAATTTTTTTATGAAAAAGGGTGATGCAGACACACAAAGTTTGCAACCACTTGATTAGATAATTTGGATTAAACTGGAATTAGAGAGTAATTAAAAATTTATTAAAATATCCACTTTAAAGCAACTTTTTGGTTATTATGAACAACAACAACATAAAATGATATTTTAATAATTTTTCTTGATCTGAGTAAAAAAAATAAAATTATAGGTTTTTAAACTTTTATCATCTCATTACTGAATTAGGAGTGCAAGAAAATCACTTGGCTGTTGATTCGGTAAATGGTGGAAGAGTGCAAAGTATTATGAATGATGAATATTAAAATAAGTGGATTATGTTTGTATATACCAGGGATGGCCAAGCTTTCGTGTCATTAAGAGCCATATCCTGTTGAGTGCCATTGACGTGAAAAGATGTTAAGATTGCAGAACAAAAAGAATTTAAAAAATTCGTGTCATTAAGAGCCATATCCAGTTGAGTGCCATTGACGTGAAAAGATGTTAAGATTGCAGAACAAAAAAAATTTAAAAAACAATGAAAAGCGATATAAATAAAATTCAATCCCGAATTATACAGTGGAGCTATCGTAGAGCGGATTTTTTGTGTTTGTTGGGTAAAAATAGGTGCCTCTGGTGGGTCCTAAATTTTCTGATTGCCGAAATTTCTTTTTTAATTCCGTTCTAAATATAGAAAATGAGAGTGGATTGTATTCATAGAATTTGGATTATTTTTCATCGAATCTTATCAATTCTGTTTTCTGTTCTATCATATTTTAGTTATCTTATTTTTATTTTGGGGTGAGATAAATTTATTTTTGAAATTTTAAGCAAAATATGGAATTTTACTATGATGAACTGTAAAATTTATAAAATTGAAAAAATTTTGCCGATAATATGAAAATTTTGGTTAATTCTGTTAAAATATAGAATATTTTTACTTATTTGGTCATTTATTGCTTTACTTTTTCCATGTAATTTTGTAAAATACGAGAAAATCGTAATGTAAACGAACTAGGCAATAAAAGGGGGTGTGGCAATTTTATTGTTTATGATGGCCGGTCGTTTCGCAAGAAATTGCAGCCAAGCCTACTTTCCCCGCCCTCTTTGTGGTATTGGATGTAGAGTGTCAACAAACTATCTCAAGGCCAATTAGAGTAAAGTAGAAAATGTTATAGCTGTTTATGTAGGATTGTGGACGATTTTCATATATGTTTTGTTTTTTGTTATTAATTCAAAAATTTATAAAATATAAAAATAAAAATTATTGAAATGAAGAAAAAACATATCAATAAACATATTTTATTAAAAATAATGACATTATTTTAATAAATTTTTGTCAATTTTTGACTAATTAATTAACTATCTTAATTAATTAAAAATTACATAATACTTTGTTTTTTATTGATAGTTTTTAAAATTATTGTTTGATTTTCTTCATTCATACCTCATTTTATTCAGAAGACTTGTCACCATCCGAAAATACCAAATATTTCGTTGGATGGCTAAGATTTCATATATAAAAATTGTTTTTCTCTGATCTCATATAATGAACAAAAAATTGTGAAAGAAATAAAATTCAAAAAAATTTGTTACATTGTTAGAATCACAATTAAAAACGTAATAAACTATGAAATTTTCAAAAAAATTCGATGAAAATTAAGCAAGATATCGGAATTTACATTTTTTTTTTTTTTTTGCATATTGATTAGGCTTAATTAAAAAAATTCGATGGCACTGAATAGGATATAGGAAAATCTCAAATACTTGAGAGCTGCAATCAGTTTCTTTTCAGGTCAGTGAGAGCCACATTAGTTTTTCGGTTAGTTTTAACAATTGTTTCAAAATTTTTTGTTATATATTTTACATGAATTTATTTCATTTAGATGCATACTACATTTTACAATAAATAAACAAATTACAAAATATATTATTTTTAAGAATTAAGTAGGTATTTGTTCCATATTAACTATTGCTTTTCCTGCTATGGAGCCACATTGAAAGTACCAAAGAGCCGCATGTTGCTCGTGAACTGCAATTTGGCCACCATTGGTATATACTGTGAATGCTATAATAATATACAAATTTACTGGAACATTAATAAAATTATAATATGCTGTTAAAGAAAAAAAGGGGTCCTTAAACAATGCAAATGTGAAATTTTACTAATCAAAAATTAATGTGTTAATTTCTATACAGTACATCTTTTGAAATAACGCAAATCAAAAACAATGCAAAGTGGGGTCTGAGTGTATACATTTCTGGCATTTTTTTTTTGCTCTTCATATTTATATGATCATATATATTGATCACTTTCTCTTAATCATTTTATAATATGTAATTGTTTTATCTTTTCTGATCTTGATTGTTTTATATTATTAAATATATTTAGTTCTCACAGTTATATAGCAGTTCCTCCTTCAAAATCACCATATAAATTAAAAATGGAAAACAAAAAAGTTTTTAATGTATTTCTATGCCAAATATTTTAGAAAATTCCTGCAGTTATCTATCCTATTTGAGATACATGTTATCAGTCAAAGTCATTATATTGGAATTCTTCCTTGACAAAAAAATCTTCATAAGCATCTATTTCTGATTGCTATAACCTATAGCAACCAGAAATATCCCATACTAAAACATATATATACCCATCCCATACTAAAACACATAACTAATAACAAAGAGCAAGCAAAGACGTAAGTGTCAAAAAATGTGTCCATATTACCATGTGCATAATGAGTCAGTGAATAAAAGGATAAGATGCTAAAAAAATATAGCAGCAATATCAAATAATTATTTTGTTTTGCTTAGTATTTTCCTCAGATTTTGCTCATGCAAGCAAACACTGCTATAGATGATATGCATATATTTTTGTGGATCAATTTATATTTCATTTTGTGATTTTTGTATGTAAAACAATACATATTTATATTTTATGACTATCTTGTACTTTTGCAATTGATCTCACAGATAATAAATAGATTTTTTCCCCAAAATGGCTTATCAATGAAAATTTTTTCAAATCTCTGAGAAATGGGATATACAGTTAACTCCACTTATAATGAACTTCTAAGGACCCTGATATTTTGTTCACTATATCCAAAGTTAATTATAATTGAAATGACTTCATCTCCTAGTATGGTGTTTACATTTGATTACTGATCAATTATTGCTGCATTTTTTTATTTTTCATAAAAATCTTTTCAAAAATGAAATACAGTAATAATAATCAATATAGATCAGTGGATATCAATTTTAATGAAATATGTCAATATTTTATTAATTAAAAGTTAATGAAAACTATAAACAATTAATTTTGTATTATAAAAATTCTTTTTCTGCTGAAACTAAATGATATTAGTCTAATTTCTTAATTTTATAATCATTGGTAATTTTTTTTGGGTAAATTTTGATGGTTTGTCTTCAAGTGTATAAGCCACATACTTAACTTCATCATTATTACAGTATTATTTTAGATTTCAAAAGAAATATCTGTAACTAATGACAAAATAAATATTTTAATACAGGAAAACCTGTGCTGGTGGCCAACCTGCAAGCCGTGGCCACCTTAATATCCGCCCAAGCATATTGTGGGATTTTTAAACTGTAAAATGGCCATCTGTGTTCCGTGGCCATGGCTAATGACATTTAATTTCGGCATCTTGTGTGCAACATCTATTAGGTGGCCAGCAAATCATTTTTTGATCAGAAATACCAGATGGGCTCTAGATCTTCTATCAGCTGAGCATTCTAAAGTGAAACAAATCCCGAAAACAGACATTAATTAATGATTTCTTTCCTTAGATTTAATTAAGAATGTGAACTGTCCATAAACTTTGTATTTTAAACTTTGATGTTTAATAACGAAATTTGCAGAATAACGTACTAAAGCACTTACCGCAGTTGAGGTTATTCTTATTCTACTACAAGATGTTTACTTTTACTGCAATTTTAGTAGAATAAGAATAACCTCAACTGTGGTAAGTGCTTTAGTACGTTATTAAGTTTAAAGGAGTAAAAGCAGTGAGTTTTAAAGAATGTATTTTAAACTTTGATATTTAATAAAGAAATTAGTAGCTAACTGTGTTTGGTGGCCACAATCTCAGCTGCCAAAAGCTGGGCACTTAGCAAGGTTTTCCTGTATATACATTAGTAAATTATAATTATATTATAATTTACTAATGTATATACAGGAATTTATATTTAAAAAAAAATCATTCATTTTATCACTTTAAACAATTTTAGCATTCTGAATGCTGCTATGTTGTGACATGGGATGATATCATTAGAATTTAAAACTGAACATCATTTTTTTTTTTTTAATCTAATTTGCTATGAATCTCTAATGAGATATAGCAATGACATACAACATGAGAAAATGGCATTTGGTGGTCTCTGAATTAAAAATGAAGTGTTTTCAATTATCAGTTATGACATTATTTTTTGAAATTTCCATTTTTGTGCTTACTAAAACTGAAGTGAAAGTTCATTACAACCAAAATTATTAGCATATGTCAAAATACATGCAGATCAGCAGGACAAACAAAATTTGGCCACTATCTAGAACTGACTATATTCTCAAATGCATACCCAACAAAAACATAATTGAAATATATGCAAAATGAAAACTAGGTATGTATTGAATACAGTTCAAACTTAGTAAGGACTACTAGCAGTGTGTAGGAAACATGTTTTATTAAAGTGCTAGTAGTGCTTACTGAGTTTGAACTGTATTTAAACTGGTGTTAATCAGTTTTGAACTTTTAGAAGTATTTTTAGGTATGTATTGATTTAAAAGATATCAAATAGACTTTATTTAATGTTGAAAAAACTTTTGTTTTGCATATTTCATAGTATATTTTGTAAATTAGTTAAATTATTATTTTTTAAGAATAATTTTTTATTTTCAGGGAAAGAGGAGACATACAAGTTTCTACTCAGGACGTATGTAATAGTGTGAAATCTGTTTATCTACCTGATTATCTTAAGTGTTATTTATTATATTGTGATTTTAACTTTTTTGTCATATAGCAATTCACTTCCTGTTTGAATACATTCAATGTTTATAATGTTGCCTTTTTAAAATATTTAATTTGGAAAATTTTTATCTATATATACATATAGATATATATACACACACATGCATGAATAATATGTTGAATTGTTAGTATTAGATTATTAATTTCTCCATATTAAGATGAAAGTTCTATAGTGTACATAATATAAATTGTGTGTATGTAAACTAAATCATTGTTTAAACATATGTTGTTATCTCATAAGTTAGGCAATGTGTATATGTATGTGTTGAAGAACATAAATATATATATACACAAGTATATACAAATGCTAAAACATGAAATTAAAACTAAATTGGACTCATTCTAATTGATTGAAATTTAATATATGTATATGAAAACTTCCCCTTGTCATACGTTGAAACTATAATAATTGTTTTGATGTATTAGTAATGTATATAAATAAAGATTTTTTTCTGAATTATTTCTCCCCTTTATAATTTTTATTTTTAAGAATATATTAGCTTAAGACAGATATTCATAAATATTTTTTTACATTCACATTAATTTAGCCAATTCCCTGATCACCATTAAATTTTTTTGTTATATCTAAATAAAAATTATCAGTGTGTAATATTAGTGTATTAATTATATAGATATTTCTCTTTCTGATTTAAAAATTTGAATTTATAATTGTTATTACATACTATAGATATTTAATCCACTTCATCAATTTAAAATTGTCATATTTTGCTTGGCATTCTAAAATTATTAATAATAATAATGGGTTGTCCGGAAAGTTCATGCGTTTTTTTCAATAAGCAAATAAAACGAAATTTACAAATGATTATTACCTAAATAACTGAATCGGTAAATCGCCGTTAGTTGCCAATTTCATATAAAGAAAATTCCAAAGAATGATCTGGAGGAAAAAATAAGCAAAAGCATTGTATACAAGGTTATATTAAATAAAAATCTCAAATAAGAAACAAATGTTTCGTTTTTGGTGTATTTGGGCACTTAGTGACCAGGGGCTAACTAGTATATAAAATATAATATGATTGTTAAAAATGCATATGGCAGTAGAGCGGGCCTCACTGAAGAGTGCTGAGACGAGTTCGGACATGTAGTAATTGTAGAAGAATAAATGAACAAAGTGAATATACATAGTAAGTGTTTTGTAAAAAAAAAGTTGCTTAAAAATTCGTTTTGAATGTTTAAATTTTTGGCATATATTTACCTTTTTTTGGAGTAGAAATAAAATAATATCTGGCACCCCGAAACTCTTTAAATCGTTATTATATATATATATCGTGCAGAAATATGAGAAGAAATATGTCAGAAAGGTTCGGACAACATGAAAATATAAGTTGTAAATAAGAGTCGGTTCAAGGACCATTGAAAATGTTATTGAAATTTTATTCGTTTAAGATTATTGTATTAAGGTGAAAAATGTACTATACAAAATAAAATTTGAAGTAAAATAAAAATTTTATACTTAATAATAAAATTTGATTCACTTATCGATATAAATAGATTTTATATTTATGTCAGTAGATATTTCAAATCAATAAGTCTGCATCTAGTAAAACTTATGCTATATTATTGATTTAGTGAAATCTGTTTGCAATAAAATTGTTGCCTGTTGTGCAAATTATTTCTAATTGTATTAATTAAATAAATAAATTACATTTATTTGATTATATTATGTAGAAATAATGATTGAATGAATGACATATCGATTAGAGTTCGAGGGACTAAGCTCTCTTCGAACATAGTTGAAAAAATATTTAATATATAATTTTTATATCTAGAATATGTAAGCGTGGAACCATTAATTAGGTCTAATAATTAAAAAATAATGTTACTCTACTATAAAATTTACTATATCATTAAATGTACGTTCGTCAAAGTATCCCACCGGCAATATGGCGGATACCACCGACAACGGCTTCGTTTTTTTTTAACATTGAACAGTCAATCAGTCTATATAATAAATCCATGGAATGAACTGATATAATAGGTTGTCGAGCAACTTCTCGAGATGTTTTGTAGAGCAGGGTATTGTTTTAATGATATCTATATTATTTTTTAGGCTCCGAAATTTTTTCTGGATACATAGATGAGTGAAGAAAAGATTTCTGAAAGCTATACTTCACTACTGTATAGGGAATAGATACAGTGATATAAATAGCAGAAATGAGAACACGAATAAGGTTAGATCTTAAAATTAGGAATAATAATAATACTGTAATTATCAAGAAGCACTAGCCATAAAACTAAGTACTGCAGTCGCTGAATGATTTATTACAAGAATAATTATTGTGCAAATTCAATGTGTTTTAACTTTGGTTCCAGTTTAAATATTATCGATCTGACAACTGCATTAAGTAGGAGAAAGAATGCAAAATATTATCTATCAAATCTAATTAATAAAAGAGCAAACCGTTTGAAAAAAGGATAACGAAATAGCAAAAATAGTTGTTTTTTTTCTTTTTCTCCGTCGCAGATACTTTTACCAAATCTTATTGTTCATCCGATTTTGACTAAATTTTATTTATAGAATAGTTGCATCTTATCTCGTTAAAGTTACTTGAAAATTTCATTACAATCGGATCAAAATGAAAAGGATAGGAGAGAAGGTTTCGTTTTCTGTAAACAACTTTATTTTTGCAACATTTAACAGATTCCGATCAGATTTGGTATTTCTTATTCAATTTTAACGCCTGCTTATAATTTCTGAACAGCTGGATATAAAATAAAGAACATATTTAATTCCATATGTTAACATATGGTTCTCAGAAAATCTATAAGAATAAATGATATTAAAACATCTAATATGTAAAGCATAAGTCAAGTAATGAGAAATTATGGTGCTTACTACAATTTAGAAGTGGCTACATGTTTAACAATTTACGATTAAAATAATAATCGATTCTAAATTAGAGTCACATAACAGAAGCAGAAGAAGAGTCATACTGGATGACTCCCTCTAGTGGCCAGTTCCAACAAAAGCGTAGCAGCCGAAGTGTTTACGTGGTATAATATTCGATATTGAGGTACTACACTCTTTTTATTAATTATTAGAAGCTGGTCATCATATTTATTAACATAAATGGGATATGTATGGGCATTAAAACAAAGTCAATTTACTGTATTGTCGAAATTACGTTCGCGTCCGCCATGATGATGGTGTAAAAACCAATGTTATCCCATCGTTTTCCGACGGCTTCGTTTTTTTAACATTGAGGGAGCCATCCAGTATATAAGATCGATGATTAGAACATACAGTGAAACCTGTTAAAATGACCACCTTGATACAGTGACCACCTGGCTAAAGAGACCAAATTTCAAAAACTGGTTTGTTTCCCATAGGATGTAATACTATTTTTGTTCTGTATAGCGACCACCTGCGAAAAGTGACCAGTCAGGTCGGTCCCAAAGGGTGGTCACTTTAACAGTTTCACTGTACATCTTATTCTCTTAATACTTTATTACATTATATATGTTTTTGTAATAAATTTTAATATATCAATACAAGGCAGTGTTGGAAACAGATCTATTCCATGAAAATAATTGATATATTCGATTATAAGATCTCGAGTTATCTAGAATACTGATTAGAATTCAATATTCGAATGATTGAAGTATTTTATTTTTATAAATTGGAGTATATCACGGAAAAATCATTCAAATGTAACGTTCAATTAAACGTAATCATTCAATTACATAACACGTATATGGTTGTCGATTCTGAATGGGTCACTAAAGACACAAAAACTGTTCGATTTTCGAATCTCACTGTGTAAGTTTGGTACTTCACTAAATAATAAAATATTAGTCTGATATATATTAATGATAATATACTCAGTAGACCTATATATATACAGGCCTACTATAGTACTACTGTGCTACTGTATACTGTATAATACTTCTGTATAGTAGAACTATACATAGTACTACTACTGTAGTAGTAGTATTATACTGTATAGTAGTACTATACTGTATAGTATAGTACTACTATATAGTACTAGTACTGTATAGTACTATACAGTAGTACCAACTTAGAAGCAGCTTTGAGTAGTACTACTACTATACTACTGTACTACTGTATACTATATAGTAGTATATTACTACTGTATATAGTATACTATATGGTAGGCCTACTATATAGGCAGATATATATATATATTCTATACAGTACAGCATACCAGAACTACCAAGTAAGATAAATAATAAATTAATTATTTCAAAAATTAATTAATGAAATAATAACCAAACAACAGCTAGATTTATTGATATTTCGATTTTTGAAAGTACCGCATGTCATTGGAAGGTTTCTCTACCCAAATAATAATAATAATAATAGTACTTGAATGATAACAGGGAAAAATACAATTCGAATATTCTTGTGTTCGATGCTTGTGTCAAGCCAATCAATACTAGGGATGACGAAGCCGATATTTAAAAACAAACTGTAACAAAAATATCCTTTCTTGGTGGATACGAATGCAAAGCATCCATTGGAAATAAACGTTTAAACTTTTTCCGATATTAAAAAAAAATTATAACAAAATCTCTAATAAGTAAAGTTCTCTAAGAAAAGCGCAAAATTATTGAAAAAATAATAATAATAAACGAAGTGTTCTAGTACCAAGGGTCAGCAAAATGCGGCTCTTTGGGTGAAAATGTACATGTAACTCTGAACATGTACATTTTACATTTTATAAATGAAACTAATATAGTTTCATTTATAAAATTTTTAAATAATTTTATTCACATAATGGTGATTTCGTTTATTTTATAGGTCTCGAAAAACTTCATGGCACTAAGATGAGCGAAGCATGACGTCAAGGAAGGAAAGCGAGCGTGAGGGGTATACAGAAAGAATGGAGAGGATGGTTGAGCACATGGTAGGCAGCTCATTGCTCACACTGATTAAAACCAATGAGAGCAATATTTTGTGAATTTTTTCTTAATTTAATAAAGATTTAATTAATATTATAATTTGTTATAATATTACTTTAAATTTTTCTTATTTGTAAAAATACACTTTTGATTCTCAAATAACTTTTAAATTGTTGTGAGTGATAGTTTTAGCTCTTTTTTCTCAAAAATTTGTCGATCTCGATCCGTGTTCTAGTACAAAGCTCTCAGTTTTACAGAATTTAAAATAAAAATTTCATATGTTTCTCTAATATACATAAAAAAGGATGTAAAATTGGTACGAGTATAGAATTTAAACATTTTTTTTTTAAGAAGCTAGTTCAAAATTTCTAATTATTTAAAACAATTTTTCAAATGCTTATGGCTCTAATGGTTTCCAATGATTTAAATTAGAGATTGAGAAACCTTTCTGAAGCATGGGCCAAATTAAGTAATGAAAAAATATGGTGAGCAACATTATAAACAATATATGTTTGATTTACTTATCATTGATGACATTAATTTTTACGTCAGCATTTTGTTATTGCACCAAAACCTAAATCGAAATAATAAAAATTCATATAATAACGATAATTATATATAACAAATATTCAGGGCCGGCTCAACATATCATCGAGTGGAGCTCCCGGTACCTCAAATATTTAATGCTTTATTTCTCTTTTTGAAACTAGATTGAGGGCCACATTATAAAGCTAGACGGGCCACGTCTTGTTCATCCCTCGTTTAAACAGTGATTTTATTTTTTGTGTTTAGACAATATATTATCTATTCATTCATCTTCATAAATTAGTAGATTTAATATTCGATTTACGGAAAGGTATGTCGAAAGGTTGGCTATGAAAGGAATTTCTATATTGCTATAAAGTTTAGAAAATGCTAAACATAACCTTCAATGTAGCTAAAGATTGTTTTTTCAGATTTAAAAAAATTATTACAATATAAGTCATCGTGAAGGTAGCTTACATTTCGCAAGTAATCATGAAAGGAATTTCTATATTGCTATAAAGTTTAGAAAATACTAAATATAATCTTCAATGTAGTTAAGGATTGTTTTTTCATATTTAAAAAAATTATTACAATATAAGTCATCGTGAAGGTAGCTTACATTTCGCAAGTAATATCAAAATTTTAAAATAAAATATTCGCCTTGAACAATCTCATATTTTTTTAAGAAGTCAGAAAATAGAGAATTTATTGTATCACCTAATAAACGACGAATTTAAATTAGTAAAAGTATCATTAAGCTGTGTATTATTTATTAAAAACATGATGATACAATTTTTGAATTTTTTTTCTATTCAATATTTAGAATTATTTTGAAATTTTATTGATATTTAATAAAATTCCACAGATAATTATGAATGCTGAATAGAAAAAAATGTGACTGTTATGATAACTGAACGTTATTCTACCTGGATGAGGAAGATGCTAGTGAATAATAGGGTTTTCATTGGATCACTATCGTTTCTCTTACTCTTATGAATCGCCTAATTTAATGAATATCTACCATTATAATTCATTTAGTGTAATTAATTATTGATTAGAATATCGCAATCAATTTAATCTACCTATAGATCACCCATATATATCTATAGATAATTTTGTTAGCACTTTATATTTTTAATATTTTACACATCTAATAAATGAAAGGTTATTATCCCAAGTTATATATTATTAATAAATACACATAATTACTTCACATGTTTTGTTAGATTTACAAGTTCTGATCAGCCTGCCAACATTTATTTGGTTAGAGCAATCAGGAGTGAAGTTGTAAATCACCAAATTGTCTTTATTGAGTTTTGTTTTACGTGAAGAATTTTCAGGAACCAATCATAAATTTCCTATATTTTAAATACAGTCAAACCTCGGCTCACGAATAATTCGGTTTACGAACAAATTTTCCGTCTCGGATGATGTACTGTGTCTCGAGTTACGAACACGCAAGCCGTCAACATAAACATTTTCAATGATAGTGCCACGTGTCAGTAAATGTAGACAAAAACAAATCACATTGGACAACTTTTTAGTCAGACTGATGCCCAGTGAGTCTGAAACAGGATCGAGTGGTGCCAAGAGACAGAAAAAAAGAGAAATAATCCTCTTCCAAACAATAACATTCCACTTCCTTACCACCTTCCACTTACGCCTCAACTCTCCTCCATACAGGTATGGTAAAACTAAATTTTTCGTCTATATTTGATCTGTTTAGTGGTTGTGTTTATCTTTTCTGTGATAGATTTAATGGTATCCATTAATTATGTGTTAAGAACTTGTATACAAAGTACTATTGTAAAAATTTAAATAAGCATTCATCTAGAGTCCAGGAACGGATTAATCGATTTTATATTGATTTCTATGAGGAAAATAGTTTCGGTTTACGAACGACCTTCAGGAACAAATTAAATTCGTGAATCGAACTTTCATTTCACTTTTTAAATTAAACTATTAATTCCCTATATATTATAAATTTTAATTTAATCTATTATTTATAATCGAAAAACAAATACTTGAAAATATTCTGTCTTATATATATAGTACTGCATTAATTTTATCTATCACTCACTATAAAGAAAAATGGAAGCAGATTAAATCAAGCAATATATGTTACGCAATACATAATTTTAATATTTATGATGATAATTCAATCTATAAGCAAACTCAGATGCAGTTAGATATACCAATATTACGAAAACTCAGTCGAATGAACTGATATAATAATGTATTAGTAATGGCTCTTAAACGAGTTAAACCTTCGAGAACTGGACGCCATTATTCTCTTATGACCGCTATATGTGATCGCTCACATTATGAATGTGCCCATTATTAGAATTAAATTACAACAAATTGGAAGTGCTATTGGTTATCGTTAAATTATTAACAACATCAATTTTTCTACTCATTTTAATAGAGCGAATTTATAATATTATGCAATTTATAGTAGATCATATAAAAAAGTAAATATACTGCGTTTAATTACAGTTATCTATCATTACGTTGACTTAAAAATTAATTATTTTAATTATAGATAATAAATAATAATTTAATTATCTATAATTAAGGTAATTAAATTACTTAATTATATATAATTTTGTTCGTATTTCATATTCAGTATCTTATGCATTTTTTAATGAATGTAAAGTTGCAATCGTCTACTTATATATCGTCTGTATTGAAAATATGCATTTTCTCTTCTCAATATAATTTTTTTTTAGTATCGTTGAATATTATTAGAAAAATCTGAAGTAATTCAATTTTAAAACTGATCCTAAGATGATGAAAAAAAAAATTAAATACCCTAACACTGATTTTTAACCAGTGTGCCGTCAAAGTTTTGACGGTGTTCAGCGAAAAATTAAGAATGAATGGTATATGTATGTATGTTGTATGAATTATATATGTTAAAATAGTGAAACGTGATTGGCTGGATATCCCTTACGCAGCCCTACCGATTCCTATAAATAGGGTATCGTTAGAAAAATCTAACGCTCGAATTTCTGCGACAGCCAAGATTTTTTGTCGTTATTCATAATTTAAAAATTAAGGAGTAAAAATTAAAATTATAGTTTCTCTAAAAAGACATAATCTGCATTGGCGCTATAACTTAATATGGGCTAGAGTCCCTAGATTTATAGAGTAGCGCACCCTGCGCCATTTTAGATCCTTTGCCGATCGATAATCACGGATAACTTTGTGAAAAGTAAACCATAATACTATATTTCTTTTTCTAATTTATAAATACAATATTAGAAAAAGAAATATAGTATTGTGATTTAGTTTTTACAAAGTTATCCGTGATTATCGATCGGCAAAGGATCTAAAATGGCGCAGGGTGCGCTACTCTATAAATCTAGGGACTCTAATATGGGCTAAGAGTCGCCATTTAATAATTATCTGGTGTACGATTCTGTTTGTAATACGAATGTAATAAGAATAAATATAATAATCTGCTAATAAAAATTCGTTGTTAAATCTAAATTATTATTTAAAATATTTAGGTGTGATCGCCAAATTTTAAAATATTAAAATGTGTTCCTCAACTGTAAAAAAGGTTGAGAACCACTGCTCTAACATATAGTTTCTCAAATTAGTTCTTAAGTTTCATCGAATTCTATAGGATTCCATGATCTTCCTTCGAGAATTTCGCTAATTTTTATTCTGTTAAAATATTTAAAATTTACAATTATTTAACGAGGACGATTAAAATAATAATAACTAAAAAAAAAAAGCTAAAATAAGGGATTGGAATGATTTAAAGCTGAAATTTATTGAAAAATTTTTATAGTCAAACTATTGATCAAAATGGTAAGAATGAGTTGCTTAACGTATACAGAATTTCCTGAAGAATGACGAATATGATTGAAGAATTTGAATTTACAGAGAAATAAATAAAACTGAACCTCTTTCAGACCTTTTCGTTACAGATCGTCTTCGATGATCAGTTATTTTCATACCTAAGATTATGTTTAGAATCTTCCCGAAAAAAATCAATAACTCTACTTTTCGTGATTTTTTTTATATATGTCCCAATTACCTGTCCTTTTAGCTTTATTAAAAACCTAACATTAAATCTAAGACTGCCCAGCCGTTCATTCCACCAAGGAACTCCCTTGATGAGCGAGCAGTCCTGACTGGACAGTTTTGATGATAGGATAAGAGGATTGCATGTTGAATCTGGTAAAAGCAAAACCTACTTAGTATACCCCAAAGGTTAAACTTAAGATCTTTTCTAAAGGAAGCCCAATTAATCCTCCTCGAGTCTCTGTATGTTACTTGACTAGGTACCATACCTTTTAAATTGAAGCAAATGTATCTGTGATCCGATGAAGATGGCTCACCAGACACATGCCAATTCTCAATTAAATCAGAATTATTCTGAGTCCCTAATGCTAGGTCAATGACCTTTCTTCTGTTAATAACAACAAAAGTAGGTTCATTTCCCTTGTTTAAGACAAAGAGGTTAGTACCCATTAGAAACTCCAATAAATAATCACCCCTTTAGCTAATGTCTTTGCTTCCCCAAACCACATGATGAGAATTAGCATCAGCACCAACCAATAAATCAAAATGATTCTTTTGACAGAACTCAACCAAAAGCACAAATTCAGGTATTGGTTGTACTTTGTCCTTATCAAAGGGAAATATGACGAGGAAAATATAAGTTCCCTATTAGCATCACCCTCATCTAGCTTCACCCAAACAGTGGTAAGATCCCTAGAACAGAAATCCCAGACAGGTGAAACATTTATTTATTTCTAACAAAAACACTAGTCATTGTTAGAAGTTTTTGTTAGAAATAATATAGCACTATCAGAAGTAAAAGTAAATAATTTACCTTCTTTTCAGTTAAATCCTAGTATTTGGCTCTTATAGTGCCATGGCTCTTGAATAAGAGTGAGGTCATAACAGCCCTCACAAGCAACTGATCCCAGAAGTACTTAAGAGTTAATATATCAAAAATATCAATTCAGTTTTCAATTGCAAAATTTTGTAATTTCTAAGTGATGATTTTATTTTTGCAACTTTTTATTTATTGTAAAAAATTTTTGAATCATTAATTATTATAAAAATTATTTATAATGACAAAAATATATTTGTAGTTTATGAAAATAACTAAATTTGATTTTTATTACAGTTGGAATGAATGGTTAACATTACCTGTAAAATTTAGTGATTTACCAAGAAATGCTGTACTTGCACTTACTGTTTGGGATGTATATGGCCCAAGAAAAAATATTCCTATTGGAGGAACAACTGTCTCTATATTTGGAAAAAGAAGGCAAGTTTCAATATAATTTTCTGTCATAATTCTTCATATAAGAATTGTTAATTTAAAACAAAGGATTGTACCATATACAATAGCTTTAAATCTTGTCTTATTTGACATAGTGTATATAAATAGCTATCCCAAATTCAACTTTGTTTTAATATAGTGCACTTAGGCAAGGAATTCATGATTTAAAATTATGGCCAGATGTACAAGCTGATGGAAATGAAAACACACTAACTCCTGGCAAAGTTGATAGTTCTAAAGAACTGATGACAGGATTATCTAAGGTATGATATTTAGATTTAATTAATTTTGATACTTAAAAATTCTTACTACTTTTAAAATATATTAGTAATTAAAACTTTTCATATTGGAAAATGATGCAGGATTAATTTATCATTATTGTGAAGAGAAACCCGAGGCTATATTAAATAAAGATATTTTATTATTTTGAACCAAAGGATTATATCATATACAATAACTTTAATCTTGTCTTATTTGGCTTAGTAGGGATTTCCAAACTTTTTGTGTGTGTGTGTCCCCTTTTTTCATATAAAAGATTGGCATGCCCTTCATTTTCATAACAGTCTAATTTTATAAATACTTTCCACTTACAATTTAATACTACAAAACAATATGCCATATTTTATATAAATAAAGTTCTTATACATAAAAAATATACAATGGATTCTGCTTAATTGGGACACATTGGGACTAAGCCATTTTGGCCCAATTAAGCGACTGCCCCAATTAAATGAAGTAATAATAAATTCTAAAATAAAATATGTAATTTGTAGGTAAATAAATAATAGGTAATAAATAATAATTAGGTATTTATTTTAATGCTTTATTAAAATAGGTACCTAATTATTAGCTTTTTACCAATCTCCTCTGACTTCGTCTTCAACACTGGGCCGCTGATATTCATGCCTCACCCGCTAATTATAGAAAACTATTGATCTAATGCTTCTTCGACTTCTGGATCCTTTCTATCACATTTTCTTTTGAATGTTTCTGGAATTCCTTTCTGTAATGCCCATTCCTCACGCAGTTGATTTTTTTGTTGTAGGAGACGAGCTATGGTAGATTTTGGTTTATTTCAGCGAGTCTATGATACCTTGTATTAAATGGCTGGCTTTTAATTTTATCCAGCAAAACAATTCTACTTGAAAGTGTAAAATCCTTCCTTGACATCTTGACAAAGATTTAAAAATTTTAAATAAAATAGACACTGTAAATGAGTATCGCTAGATATAATATATAGCAGGGCTGCCCAACCTTTTTATGAACGTGATCTACTTTTTTCACCAGAGCGATATAGCGATCTACCAATATCCGGGGAATAAAAGTACAAAATAGCAATGTTGTCTATATAATTCAAAATTTATTAAATAAAATAAACAATTATTCATAACATGAAAATATGAAAATAACTATGAATACATGGGTACATAAACAAAAATTTTAATGCAATATTTGACATTGCGTAGATGTTGCAATTGATTCAAAATTTGGATTATATGACGAAAGAGTAATCTTAAAATTTTTATGAACATATTTTATTGTGAATGTAAGTTCAATTTTAAATCTATAATTTTTGTTCTGCGTATTTCAGAGACTTTTGGATATTCATTTTTGTAATTGGAGCGCATTGTTCGAAAATGTTTTTCGATATTTCCTTTTTTGGAATAGCAAGAACTGAATTACATCTTAGATAAAAACATTTGCCATTAACCATGGGAAAAAAGAAACCATGTTCCCATTCATCATGGTAATGATAAGTTTTAATTTTCTTTTCTAGCTCATAATTATGGCTTAAAAAAGAAAAAATTTAAATAATTGAAGAAGTTTATTTTTTAATAAATTTTTTAACCCTTTTAGTACCGAAGAACAATTCCGAAGAACAATATATTGTTGTCCAGAACTGAGTATAGTAATAAAGAAAGAAAAGACATTTGAATCTGTAAACACATTTATCCAACAAACTTTTGCTTACTTATTGAAATAATCTTTATTTATTTATTTTTGATATATTATTATATTCTACCCATTGATCTGATCTGATATTACTTAGTAAATGATAAAAGACACAAAGAACGAAAACAAGTAGGGATAACCTCACTTTTCTTGTTTCAATAAGAACCTTTACTACATATTGTAAAGTGGAAGTTTAACAAGCGAGTTGATTGGAAGATGGTCGGAGGCTTGTGATTGACTAAAAAGCTTGTCGAGATCGACTGGTAGCTTGCACTTAACTGGTTAGGCAGCCCTAGTATATAGTAATGGCATACTCTTAAGCAGACACACATTTGCCAGACTCATGATGATAAGATAAATGATTCTCATCATGCTAGTGTTGCCAAATACAATATTGTTATGTATTATTATTTATCAATGAATTTACTAAAGAATGGTTGTTTATATTAGTACGGTGACAGCACTAATATAAACAACCATTTTTTGTGTGTATATAATAGTATATAATACTATATTGTGTATATAATAGTACACAAAGAATTGACCCACTCCATTGTGTTAATCTGTATTGTCTTGTAGAAAGGTTTAACCTGAAAAATTATTGGTACAAGTGATTATAAATTTTTATATAAGAATTTTTTTTTAAGAAAACACACAAGTATTAGTGTATGTAGTGTTGCCATACTTTCAAAAACTCCCTAAAATATATCAAAAATTGAAGATTCTTTATCTGCTACTGTCCCAATTAAATGAAAAGTTCTCCCAATTAAGTTTTTAAATTATGTATTAGTTTATTAGTTTGGTTTCTGTTCTTTGAGACTTGGCCCAATTATGCAGCTGCCCCAATTAACCAGTGGCCCGATTAAGCGGAAACCACTGTATATTTATTATGGTGTAATAATTTTTTATACAATTAAATCTTACAAAAATAATGAAAAATAGAATATACGTTTAATACGATATAATGTTATAATGCCATAGGTGGGCTTGTTTTTTAGTAGAAATTCTCTCAAATAGGGATGTCATTGAAGATATCGCTACTTGCAATTCTTTTTCAATCACTAAATGAGATTGATATTTTTGACTTTAAAACAGCTACAGCAGAAAGTTTCTTGGTACATCGATATATGTATTTATAACCTTTTGCTGATTTTTTTATTTTGACACCAATTTGAATTTATTTTTTGCTTGTTGCCTTAAAAATGAAGTTTTTGTTAATTCTTGCATGCCTCCCTTGCCATAGACTCACGGTCCCTTAGAGGGGTATGCCCTTCTAAGGGACCGTGAGTCTATGGCAAGGGGGGGTCAAATAGATATATGTATTTATAACCTTTTGCTGATTTTTTTATTTTAACACCAATTTGAATTTATTTTTTGCTTGTTGCCTTAAAAATGAAGCTTTTGTTAATTCTTGCATGCCTCCCTTGCCATAGACTCACAGTCCCTTAGAGGGGTATGCCCTTCTAAGGGACCGTGAGTCTATGGCAAGGGGGGGTCAAAATACTGACTTAGCATATATAAATTGCCATCCCAAATTTGATGATCCAACCTCAACTATAATCCACCTCTATTAGAGAGAAACTTTTTTAAGTTTTTCTTTATTAGTTCAAAAATTCAAATGTCATCTATTTTTAAATGGATGAAACTTCATGGTTAATTAAGTTTTATTTCAATGCCAACTTTAATGACATGACAAATCTATTGAATTTCATAAATATTAGTAAAAAAATTAAAAGTTAAATCTCAGAAGTTTAGATAATCATCATTTTAAAATTACTGAAACTATAGGATTAATTGATGCATAATCATGGTCACTTTCTATGGCTTAACTAGAAAGTGATAATGTTTAATTTGTAACTAGACGAACATCTGTATATTTAAGTATTATTTAACAAATTAAATAAAATTTTTTTTTTAATTTTAGTTAACTAAAAAGCATCGAAATGGTCACATGATGAAAGTTGATTGGTTAGATAGGTTAACATTTCGTGAAATAGAAATGATTCATGAACAGGAAAAGAGGAATTCAGATTTCATGTTCCTTATGATTGAATTTCCAAGAATAATTCACTCTGGTATAGAATATGCAGTAGTATATTTTGAAAAGGTAAAAAACTGCTTTATATGCATATAAATATAATTCAACTGAAATAAACAATCTTTTAGAACCATTTATTTTAAAAGGTAAAAGACAACATATTAAATAAAATAAAGATGACTATATATACTAAACTACAACATACTAAATAAATAAAAAATAAAGGAGACTATAGAATTATTATTACAAACATCACTAAGTTATGAACAAGTTATGTCAGTTTCACACAAAAAAAACAACAAAATTTCCATATTTATCAGAGGCAGTTTATGATAGCAATAATGATATATTTGAAAAGCAGCAAAAATTATAGACCTGATTACAATTTTGTAATAACAAATTTAGAGAAAAATGACACACGTAAAATAAAATTAAAAATATGAAACCAATTAATGTTAAAGATAGCAAAAAATTTATTGAATTTGTGGAAGATTTTAATTTAAAGATAATTAGAGATTATTACATATAAGGTGATGGCTTAAAAAATAAACTGTTTATGGGCAAAATAAAATGAATTTATATTTCTTTCATTTAATTATTGATATATATTTGATATATTTATTTTATTTAAATTTCATATTATTTAATTCTGTTATAACTGGCCCTAAAGATAGATGTTCTAAAGCACTTTGAAAAAATTTTGAAATGGTTCTGAAAACTTGTTTATTAAAATTGAAAGAATCTTGACTTTTAATAAGATTTTTATTAAAATAATGAAATTTTCAATGATTTAAAATAATTCTATTTACTTTAATATTTTTAAAAATAAATATCTATCATTGACATTTATTATGAAACTCTGAAAATTACATTGATGGCAATATACATAAATTTGGCATATATTTTGCAAAAATTATTCTTTAGTTTCTTTATAAAGCAAATGTTACTTAGTTTTGGCATTTCTAACTTCCTGCAGTTTGTAGCAGAATCTTGATACAATAATCTCCACATTTATATTGTTTTACATTTACATTGTTTTCTTTATATATTAAACTATTGTAAACACATGATTAATGCTTCCATTGTACAGTCAGATATGTTACAATGAACAGTTTTTATCAATAAAATCAGGATGCTGCAACAAACATGGAGGAATACTGTTAGCCCTCATAGCTTGCATGTGTGCTTGACATATCAGGCTTTCCCACTTTGATTAGAGCATCCATCATTATTATTATTTGTAAAGTTCAATTATCAGTTTAGTTATATACTTACTTGTACCTTTAGTAATGAAAATATTGTTTTAATTATTCTGCTATATAATTTTAGTCATGAACGAGCAAAATAGAATGAGAAAGCTAATTAATTTAGACATTACAAAAGAAATAATTTCCAAGTGAGAAAGTGGAAAAAGTGTAGATCTAAGTGCTGAATATGGTATGGCTAAATCAACAATCAATACAATTTTTAAAAAATTAGAAAGAAATAAAAGATGCACCATCAGGTAGGGAATCACTAGGTTAAACTTGTTACTTCTTATATTTTGTAGGATTTAATAGCACGAGGATAACTGGACCATACTGTCCAAACACAAGATGATATACTAAGTTAAGCAGTTCACAATGTAATATAACAGAACAAATTAGAAATTTTTTATTAGTGTAGATTAATGAAAAACAAATGGCAGGTAATAGTGTCAATAAAGCAATTATTTGTGTGTACAATGTATAAAAATTAAATTAATTTTATATTAATTTACATTTATAATATTGATTTTTTTTTACTATATTTTTTTTCTGTTCAAATAGTTGTGTTAGATAGTTACTTTGTTGTAGATTGTGGGCATGGACTGGATTACCCCTAAATATATATATATATATATATAATATGCTAGAACAAACAGATGCTATAATGAATGAGGTTCTAGAATCAATTACATTAGGTGATTGGTTAATGAACTGTTTGGATAATGAACATTTTCGCAGAAGATTTTTATGTTTGGATAACAAACATTTTATAGAACAAACTATGGGACCCACGGACTGAGAAATGACAGGTCGGATGAATGGCCGTGTGGTAAAACTATGGCTTACCATCCTGGAGGATCTGGGTCCCACTCCTCCAATTTTTCAGGAGGGGTCCGGGCTAGGCCCATTGAACCTCATCCTTCAACCATCTGGTGATGAACTCTATAAGTGGCCGCCCCAGATAAAAATATCTCACGAGGATATGGCAGCTTAACTAACCTAATGGAATGACAGGTTGATGGCCGTGTGGTAAAACTTACCATCCTGGAGGATCTGGGTCCCACTCCTCCAATTTTTCAGGAGGGGTCCGGGCCAGGCCCATTGAACCTCATCCTTCAACCATCTGGTGATGAACTCTATAAGTGGCCGCCCCAGATAAAAATATCTCACGAGGATATGGCAGCTTAACTAACCTAATGGAATGACAGGTTTAGGCCTTGTGTGTTCGTAGCCTTATGGGTAAGGATGGGAGAACAATAGTTTTTCCCAATTAAAATGAACTCGGAGACAACTTAAAACAAATCAAAGATTTATTAAAGAAGGTAAGAGAGAAATTTTACAATATTTTGGTATTAGAATGGCACCCACACCAGCTTGAAGTTAATAGACTTGGGATCTTTACAACGACAATGCTATTAATCACTTCTGAAAAATCCTGAAGAAGAGAGACGACAATGCTATTAATCACTTCCAAAAAATCCTGAAGAAGAGAGAAACTATCCCGACAGTGCTATTAATCACTTCCGAAAAATCCTGAAGGAGAGAGAAAATCACTACAATGCTATTAATCACTTCCGAAAAATCCTGAAGGAGAGAGAAAAGCGCGATGCTATTAATCACTTCCGAAAAATCCTGAAGGAGAGAGAAAAGCATGACATTAGACAGATTCTTTATCGGAAAATAAACATCATAGATGAAAATGCAAGACTATGTATGTATATACTATTCTTATTACATATAAATAAATGTAATAAGAAATTATATAATTTATTATTTATGTTTTTTGGGTCTCCAGAATGAATTAATCAAATTCCTATAAAAACCTATGGTAAATCGATGATCGGTTAATGAACAATTTGGATAATGCACATTATCTTGGAATGGATTATGTTCGTTAGAACAATTTGGATAACGAACATTTTCTTGGAACGAATTATGTTCATTAACCGATCACCCTCTGTATATATATATATATCTGAACAATTCGGATAACGAAGTATTGTCTTGGAATGGATTATGTTCGTTAACCAATCATCCAACGTATATTCATTCTAGCATACTCCACTGTATTATGCTGCTCTTTATGTTATCTATAATATTTATAAGCTGAGATTAATCATTAACTAAATTGCTGATTCATAGCAATGACTTTGTTGATGACTACTATCAACCTGTCAGGTTGTTATAATAATAATAAAATTATTTGTCATATAGATGTTAAAAAATTTTTATTTTTCATCATCAAGAGATAAGTATATGAGTTTTTATAAGATGAACTCTATTGCCTTAGACATAATACAAGAATGAAAATTGATTTTTCCTATTTCACAGCAATTGACAGAGTTTCTGCTACAAACTCAGTTATACTGTATTGTATAATTATGTGTATAATTTTAAATGCCATATTTGTGAATGTTAAGCACGTATTTATTGCAATTAATGTTCATAGTTTTGATTTTATTTACAAATTATACTTGATTAAAAAACATTGTAAACCTGGGAATTCTTAAACCAAAGACTATCTGTATATTTAATTTATATGAAAGAAAATAACAAAATGAATGAATATTAGTTAAAATTTTACAAAAATCTCGAATCAGTTAATTTTTTTATAATTAATTGTTTTTACATAGAATATATACTACCCAAATAAATCCAAATATACTAGCCAAAATCTAGCCCTTGAATTACAACGGAATAATTTTTTGTCTTGGAATGGATTATGTTCGTTAACCAATCACCAACTGTATAAAGTTTATTTTGCTAATTCTGTGAATAATAAGACTTTTCAGAATATTGATATTATATTCATTATATGTTTATTAATTTAATTTAAATATTTTCTTGTAATAAGATTAATTTTCTATTATATATTAAATTATTCAAGTGATTGATTAAAAAACTATCAAATAATTAAACATTTTTAATTATGACACATATATATTAAATTTTAGATGAAGGTTGTATTAAAATTACTAAATAAAAATTTATTTAAACAATCAAGCAAAACTGAATAAACTTGTCACATGATTATAAACATGTTATTTAGGCCAATGCTATAATTATATAACTCATTTATTCAATAAGATAGCCTCAAAGTGACAATGAATGATATATCGACACAGTGGATGATCAATTCACATAGCTTTTATGTCTGAATAATTAAGTTTTATATTTAATACCTTTTAAGTATAAAAATGGAGTTAAAGCTAACACTATTAGATTTGTTTAAATAAATTATATAAATATTCTGGAGTCTAAATAATAATTTAAGCATTTCTTGCATGAGTTTTCATTTGTGAGCAATTAAAACACTATACATCAAAATTAAATTTTAATATTTATCTACTTTTTTCCCAGTTATCTAAAACATTAATTTTTATATAAATAAAATATGAGTTTATATTTTCTTTCATAATTTATGGGAAAATTACTGAAATTAAATCTTTATTGAATTTTTAAAAGGATAGGCCTAGTTTAATAAATGTATTCATTCTGTAAACAGTCTCAATTCAAAGGTCGATTTAATGAGATTAGTAAATTTATAAAGATGATTGATGAATATGGTAAAAAATTCCATATTTTAAAAAAACTTTTTCCTTATATCTTCCAAGAATAATTAGCAATATATATCCAAGTGATAAATATGAAAACAACTGAGACAATTTTATTGGATATTTATAATAAAGTGATAAAACAAAGAATTAAAGTATGCTTTTGTTTTATATATATATATATATTAATTATTTTCTTTTCTACGTTTACATATAGAATCAAAGTAGAACATTCAGGCTTAGCTATATAGGACATGTTACCTGAAACGACGAGCGCTTCGTTAGGACCGCAGGTTACAAATCCAGCCATATTTCTATTAGAAATCGTATATTACCAAAACAAACTCCGATATTACACTAAACTCGAACTGATTAATAATTATAGTCGATTAATTGTGTAAGAAAACACACACCCCAAATTTAAGCGAAAAAGTCTGCGGAATTACCCGTGCACTGACGTCACATGATAGAAGTGACGACATTAGAGATTGCGCTGTGATTCATAATCAGAAGGATGATGTGATGCTTATCAAATTTCATTCATGATAAAACATATTATTACTATTTGCAAATTTGTAAACATTATTAAAATGTTAGAGAGCTAGGTGTTGCTTATATATTACAAATTTCGGTAAATTTATTTTGAAATGGGGTGGCAACAATATCACCATCTCCGGACGCATTTGCAAATTTTTAAACATTATTAAAATGCTAGAGAGCTAGGTATTGCTTATATACTACAAATTTCGGTAAATTTATTTTGAAATGGGGTGGCAACAATATCACCATCTCCGGACGACTTTCCGCTAGTTTGGAATGTTTAGGTGAATACAGAAATTATAAAAATAATTCGAATATTCAAAATCCGTTTCGTTTTATTTCAATATATGCAATACACAACCAACATTAAAAATTAAAGCAGTAAATAAATTATACGGAGTTATACGAAGTTCATTAACTACAGGATCTAATAGCTTAGCACGGATAATGATCATGTGATCTTTATCGTAATTTAAACTGATAATGCATATAATATTGTAATCTGCTAAATGGACTCGTAAAACTGGATATTAATTTCAATTACAAATCGATTTTTTTATCAGTTAGATTTGATCGAATTTCTCTTCAAAATTTTCAGATTTTCGACAAAATTTCGTAAAATAAAAATAAATGCGTTGGAGTAGATTTTCGCACCGGGATTTTGACAATAAAAAATGAAGTAAGGAATTTATTTTCGTAGAGAAATTTTGAAATTTTAGTTAGAATTTTTCAGTAAGGAATTTTTCACAAATAGGAAGCTGATTTTCTTGTCAATATTTTTTTTTTTTAATATTTTCTAGAATGTTATTAAAATTACAACATAAGAATGCATTTTTATATTAAACTATTAAAATTTTTGTTAGCAGTTTTGTAAGAACTGATGCTAGTCACATCAAATTTGTATAATTTTAGAAATTATTTTAAAGTTGATGCCTCGAAGCTTCAATAAGCAATGCGAATATTTCGTTTTTTAACAAAAACAGTACAAATTAACAATCTAAACATGGAAGATTGTTATAATATATATATATATAATCTATGAGTGGCGCCATCTCAATTAATCGATAGATGGCGCCACTCATAGATTTAGTAAAAATAATTATTATTATAATTACGAGATGGCGCTAACTTTAGTTCAAATTATAAATTATTATTCTAATTACGAGATGGCGCTAACTTTAGTTCAAATTATTTCCAATCATTAAATTATTCCGTTGTAATTCAAGGGCTAGATTTTGGCTAGTATATTTGTTTATTTGAATAAGTTCCCTTGATGCTTATAGTCTAATATATACTACCACTTGCTATCATATAAACAGGAACTATATAAGCAATATTAGCAAGTTATTAAAAGTTTTTATTGGCATATAACGTTTTTGGACAAAAATCAGTCCCTCATCAGTATGCCTGTTTTTAGCAAAGATTACAAATGTATTATAGAAAATCGAACATTAATACAGAACAGGAATTAAACATCAATTTAGAACAAGATTCAAATATTACTTTAGAACACATTAACGTCCTAACTAATTCATTTACAGCATTCTAATACTTTAAAAATCGAATAGATTAACATTTGAACAATAATATACATATTACACAATCACATCGTAAATCGTAATATTACATCAATATTTTAAGATTATGGTATATATAGTACAGAAACATATAAGTGAATAAACATTACAACATAACTAAACACAAAGTTCATAATAAATAAAATGTAATAAACACAATCAGGTTAAAGTAAATTAAATAAAGTACAATAAAATAAGCTAGCACAACAGTCCTAAGAATGCGTCATGTAGGTGAAAATTGTTTTGTATATCAATCTCAATTATTGATATAAAAATTAAGCAATACAAAAAGTATGTTTTGGTAATATGTTATCTTTTTATTCGCAGTTCAGTTTTTAATAAAAATAATAATGTTTTCATTTCAACAACAGAAAAAGCTGCAAAAGAGAAACTGAATTGGGTGATAAGACAGGCTTAAAAACATGATTATATAGAAGTACCATCTGGAAATTATGGAGAAATATATAAAAGAAAAAGAGACACACAATAATAGGATTGATTAAGATAAAAAGAAGTTTCACAGCATAAATTTATACAGCACTATAATGAACATGTGAAGGACTATAGAAAGAAATTCTAAAATAGAAAAAAGAAGAAAATAATAAAAATGAAAAGAAAGAAATAGAAATAATCCTTCAATAACAGAAATATATTGTTCAGTGCTATATGCAATGATCAAATATCAAATAAAAGAAGACGAAAGCAGATATATATAGCATCCCCATAATTAGCAAGGAATTAAGCATTTTAGAAGAGCTACATGTCGAGGAATTTTTAACATATATAAAGAAGCATAGAGAAAATGTTAATTGCAGAAATCCAAAGAATGATGCTTTCACAGAGAGCAGTGGCATGTAACATAGATATAAAATGGCAAGACATGAAATTGTTAAAAAGAATAGATGAGCCAAAACAAGATAAGATTGCAAAACATAGCAGTTTATGAAGAGTAGATGAAAGGATGCAATATAATCAATAAGTTAGATCTATTGATAATAAGCACAGTTTGAAATGGATCATAGAAAACTGTACAAAGCATAGGAGAAATAAATAATGATGATTAAAATATGAAAATAAGATATTTAAGGCTAATGATTTATGTAACATAGGAGGAAGAATAGGGAAGGACTAACATTTAATAATGTATGTTGTTTTAAGTTTCTGCATCTTTTGTAATTTATAAATACATGCTGTAACTATAAGTTGTATTATTTTATATTATATAATGCAATATTTTTAACTTGATTATGGATTTATGTTAACTTATGGACATTTTAAATTTTTCTAATGGAAAACCAGCATTATAAACTTTCACTTCTTATTAGTATTATCAATTAATCAATCTTCAGCACTTGTTTAAGTGAAAAAATTTATATTTAATACTTGTTAAAGATCTTTCAGCTTAATAAAGCCATCATCAGTAACTACAAGTTAAAAATAAACGGATAGAACAAATTAAATTATTTGAATACAAGAACCTATTCTTGTATTCAAATAATTTAATTTGTTCTATCCGTTTATTTTTAACTTGTAGTTACTGATGATGGCTTTATTAAGCTGAAAGATCTTTAACAAGTATTAAATATAAATTTTT
>AYEL01072196.1:0-69612 GCA_000484575.1 Olivierus martensii
ATCCAACCACGTTTCATTATTAATATATATGATATACAATTACATACATACAATTTCTTCTTAATTTTTTGTGGCACACTAGTGTGCCGCCAAACTTTTGTTTTGTAATACATTGTGTTTTATACCAATTGTATAGATCAGTGGTTGAGAACCACTGATCTATACAAAATAAATGCAGGTGAAAGATATAATAAACAATTTTTGAAACCATTGTTAAGATTACCTGAAAAAACTGACGTGGCTCTCATTGACTTGGAAAGTAACTGATTGTGACTCTCAACTATTTGAGATTATCCTAAATGGCTCATAGTGACACAAAGCTTGGCCACCCCTGGTATATAATAATAGCAGAAAGCCAATGGGATTTCTAGTTTCAATTAAAGTTGTGATTTTTAGGAACAACTCTAACATTAAATGAGGACTTATTGTACTATTGTGAAGATCAACTGTTTGATACACTATATAAGAAGAGACTGAGAATTTCAAATAATAATAATAATAATTTTGATAGAGTGGTAATTTGTCACCAATTGATAATGAAAGTTCTTTATTAACATAAAACAGTTCTGTTAGTAATTTTGATAGAATGGTAATTTGTCACCAATTGATAATGAAAGTTCTTTATTAACATAAAACAGTTCTGTTAGAATCATTTTATTTTAATAACAGTGCTTTTTAATACTATAAAATTTTATCAAGAGCATTATCACATCATTTCATATAAAAAATATGAAAATACACGTTTCTCAAATTATGAACATAATTCATACATAAATTTTGTTCATAACTGAAGTTGTTTGTAACTCAGATGCATAAAATTTTATCAAGAGTATTATCACATCATTTCATATAAAAAAATATGAAAATATACGTTTCTCGAATTATGAACATAATTCATACATAAATTTTGTTCATAACTGAAGTTGTTTGTAACTCAGATACTGCTGTTATTTGCTTCCAAAACTACTGAAATAAATTTATACATTGTGTTCTGTAATATATTTCACAATTGGACCAATTAGAAGTTATTTCATAGGTAGTAGTAGTAGTATTAGTAGTAAAGGGAGGAGGCTACCTAACCCAAGCACCGTGACCAACAATGGTCTATTGTGCACCCCAATCAAATCATTCCAGAAGAAGTAGTATTAATAGTAAAGGGAGGAGGCTACCTAGCCCAAGCACCACGACCAACAATGGTCTATTGTGCACCCCAATCAAATCATTCCAGAAGAAGTCCCGTCTTTAAAACAAACGACAGTATTTTCCTCGATGGGACAGATTTGAATGAAAAGTTTCGAATAGCAAACAAGGGTTTCTTTGACGTAATCACTGTCATCTTGAAATATTCTCATAATATATTAACTGTGTAATTTTAAATAATAGTTGCTAGAGCATTCTGCTGTCGTATTGTTTAAAATTATTGAAGTTTTTGAAATATGAAATTTCACGTTTGTAAGTACAGTCGATTCTCGTTATTCACGGTAGTTACGCCGAATAGGAAACAAGGGTTTCTTTGACGTAATCACTGTCATCTTGAAATATTGTCATAATATATTAACTGTGTAATTTTAAATAATAATAGTTGCTAGAGCATTCTGCTGTCGCATTGTTTAAAATTATTGGAGTTTCTGAAATATGAAATTTCACGTTTGTAAGTACAGTCGATTCTCGTTATTCACGGTAGTTACGTTCTTTAAATTCTTCGCGAATATTGAACTAGCAAATACTGAACCATTGTGTCTATGAGAAATATAGGTTAGGTTCCTGCGAACCTTTCTTCTCGACATTTTCATCCTTGGTTTATGTGTGTTTTTCTGTTTAAAGATATCTTATTTAATTTGTATTACAGTATTTACAAATAATTACAGTATATGCAGTGTACAATACTATATATTGTCCGTCCACGAAAGCCATGCCTAGCTAAGGTGGATGCAGCCGGTATAATAACAGGTGGGAATAGTTTCGGTTTCGATTTTCTTTTCTTTGCATATTTCTAATAATTGTCATCTTAGTGTTTTCATTGTCCGTCCACGAAAGCTACGCCTAGCTAAGGTGGATGCAGCTGGTATAATAACAGGTGGGAATGGTTTCGGTTTCGATTTTCTTTTCTTTGCATATTTCTAATAATTGTCATCTTAGTGTTTTCGCTTACGTTTTTATATTTGTTATGGCTAGCACAAGTCACAACAAAGCCTTTCAAAGTGGGATGCAAAGCTGTCATCCCTATTTTGTCACTGGACTCGTTCAGTTGGCGCATGCGTACTTGCGTCGATGGTTGCGGCTAAGTTGGACAGACAGTACAATATTATAATCACAGTAATCTTTATTTAATTTTTTAAAACACTAACTATGTAGTAAAGGCATGCGTACTTGCGTCGATGGTCGCAGCTAAGTTGGACAGATAGTACAATATTATAATCACAGTAATCGTTATTTAATTTTTTTAAACACTAACTATGTAGTAAATAAAATATTATTTTTGATGGGTAGTTGTTTGATGTTGCAGGATGTTTGATGTGGCAGCTGACACATTGTCTTTCTGAACTGCATTGAAAAACGGCGTCAATCTTGTCTGCGTCGCTTTTTGCCTCAGATTTTCTAAAATCTCAGCATAAGGAGCAAATGCGCAGAAAGTTAGGCACCTAAATTTGAGGCTGCGTTTGAGCATAGGGTCAAATTCTTCTGTGAGACCTCTGGATGATAAGAAACAGGCTTTTTGGCTTACTTGCGGTCTATGGAGTCAGCAAGGATAGGTAATGAGACTTTTAAGCGTCAATCTTGTCTGCGTCGCTTTTTGCCTCAGATTTTTTAAAATCTCGGCATAAGGAGCAAATGTGCAGAAAGTTAGGCACCTAAATTTGAGGCTGCATTTGAGCATAGGGTCAAATTCTTCTGTGAGACCTCTGGATGATATGAACAGGCTTTTTGGCTTACTTGTGGTCTATGGAGTCAGCAAGGATAGGTAATGAGACTTTTCTGGCAAAACGATACAGAGACTATATTTGGTAACAACTTCCTTTATTAGTGAGAGAGAGAAAGAGTTTACATTGGTAACAGTATTTTCGCCAGTCAGTGACAGTCCGCGAATAAGCACGAAAACTCTGCAAAAATCGATTTTGTGGTTACAAATAAATTTTCACGAATAGTCGAATACGTGAATACGGAATCCACGAATAATGAGAATTGACTGTACAAATATTCGTAACTAGAGGAATGCATGTATATCTATAATATAATAAACTATTTCCATTGATTTTATTCGGCAGTCTGCGAATAAGCAGGAAAACTCTGCGAAAATTGATTTTGTGGTTACAAATAAATTTTCGCGAATACAGAATCCACGAATAATGAGAATCGACTGTACAAATATTTGTAACTAGAGGAATGCATGTATATCTATAATATAATAAACTATTTCCATTGATTTTATTTGGAAAAATAATTTATTTTAATATTAAAGATTTGAATAAAAATGAATCATGTATCAGATTTTTAAAAATTTATTTTTACTACCTTATAAACATTTAAAAAGTAAATCAACATTGAAAAGCAGAATTTAGCTTTCTGTTAATTGCTGCTAAACATTATTGATTAATAAAAAAAAATTTGAGCAATATTTTTGTTTTTGTTATGATTGGTTTAATTGCTGATATCACGTGATGATTTTTCTAGAGGTAAACTCTGAATATTCAGACTATAATATTTTTAATTATAATTTTGTCTTTGAAAGAAACAACAAAAATCTATATAAAGCAAATTTAATTTCTTTATTAAAATTTGACAGATTGTATTTAACAAAAGAGCTGTAATCAGGAGAAAAATTTTTATGACATTAGTAATATTTTTGACCTACTGTTGAATCATCCACAGCTGCACATAACCTCAGTAGTGGATTTAAAATATTTCTGAAGAAATAACTATTTTTTTTTTATTAATGCTATTTGTTTTGTTGCTTATATCAGGAATATATCATGAATTAGAATATTCAATGTGTTTAAATTTAGTGATTTTAATATTATAGGATTTGCCACCTATTGAAGAACTTCAAATATCTGTTGAAGAAGAAGAATTGGAAGAAATTGGCCACATACTTAGTATTGTAGAAGAATTAGGTAAATATTTTTTTCTTTTGTTTTTGTAAAAATGGCACTGTTGATCAGATGACCTTGTAGTAAAGCAGTCACTTACAACCACATAGGATCTGGATTCAATTCTGAGGCTCACACTTTCAAGTTTTTTAAAGGGATCCAAATCTGTCCTTTTCACCTCTTTCAATATACAATACTGTTTGATCACTTTTTATTGTTTATGTAGGCTCTAAAATATCAATTATGAGATTTGATATCATAATTAAAACTAATCTAGCTTTTGTCCGAAGGAATATAAAATGAAATCATCAAATAAGTTAAGAAATCGTACTTTCATTAAAATTTATGTCAATGATCTTAGTTTTAATAAATAAAAATATATAATAGATTTTGACCAATCAAACTTTAAATGCAGATTTCATGAATTGGCAAAAGTTGTACCAAAGTTGTAAATATTGATTTTTTTTTCAAATATTGAAAAATTAATTTTTTTCATGCAAAAATATTTTTAGAGCTTTGTCTGGCATATTTTATGATATGAATTAATAACACTAGTAGTAGTATCCAAATTTTTTTAATCATGCATTATTTTATCAGAAAAGAATAATAGCAAGAGCCTCTTTTATTATTGAAGAATAATAGCACATATTCCATACAACAAGACATGTATTTAGATAAGCAAAAAATAAACACAGTATAAATTTCCTATGCATCCTTAGAGATATATATTAGCCACATTTTGAGATCCGCTATTCTATAGCAATGGTCTCCAAACTTTTTTAATTGCATACTCCTTTATCAGTAAAGAAAGATAGCTTGCACCTTACACAAATCTATGTTATAAGAAGCAAAAACCTATATCCTTGAAAATTTTATATACACCTGTTCGGTAGGCATATCACACTTAGGAAACAACTGGTCTAGATTTGTATAGAATGTATTTGCTGATTGCTAAAACATTCTATACAAATCTTCTAAATTGCTGTGATGAAATTTTATAAATCAAGTTTTGTGCTTAATTAAAAGTTGCTCTTCAAAAGAATAATTCAATAAAAATTTGTCAATATTTATATCAGTACCACTTAACCTTTTTGAACATGACCCAAATTGCATTGTGTGCAATTATTTTCTATTCACCATAAATTTTAAATGAAAATATAAAGTGATTAAAAAATATTACTGCATATATTGCTTGAAAAAATCAGTTTATTTTTTGATTTATTAATAAAACCCTAAAACTTTAAAAAATAAATGTTACCAGTAGATTGTGTGGGGGTCAGGGTGACATAGGTTGAAAAGTGCTGACTTACAAGATAACAGAAATCTGATCAAAATTTTTTGTTCACTAAATTTTGTTTGGAATTTAATTATAAAATTGATTCAATTGATTATATGTTTAATAAGCAATTTTTTTATATAATTTTAATAGAATGTGATATTTTTACATAGTTACACATAGAATGTGATATTTTTACAGCTCTGTAAGCAGGAGTATTATTACATCTTTATAAATTACGTTCAAACTGTATACTAAACACTTTCGATATATTCAGCAGTACAATCTGTAACTCTCTGAGTTAAAGATTGTATCACTGAAGAGAGCTATGAATCTGCCAAAAGTGCTTCGGATTAACCAAATAAAAAGTGTTTAATTTACAGTTATTATTTGGTTAATCCAAAGCACTTATCTTTAATTTATAAAGATATAATAATACTCCAGCTTACAGAGCTATAAAAATATCATATTAGTGAAAAGCAATATACTCGAATATTATAGTTTAGTTAGAATGTTTCTGGCATATATTTGTATTAGATAATTTTTCTTATAAGTGAAGGAAAAAAAAATTTTTTTTTAGTTAAAAATATCACTTTTCAAAATTTTATTGTTCTAATTGTTTTTATAAACTTGAATTTTTATAGTAATCATTCAGTCACATAAGGACCATTCAGCATTAGACTTGGAATCTATTTTATTCTTAAAAGGAGACAAGCCGTTAGGCCAGGTAACGGATGCACTAAAATAAAATAATTATGATTTTATTGAAATGTCTGTAAAAGTATAATAAAATTACTTTTATCTATAAATTAGATATTTGATGTTTTTGGGCCAGTAATTCAACCTTCTTATGCAGTCAGATTCAATTCAAATCAAGAAATAATAGAAAAAGGTATAGTGAAAGGATTACCAGTTTATTGTGCTCCTTCACGTGAAAATATCACAAAATATGTTTTTACAGAAGAATTAAGGAAGTTAGTACTTTCTTCATCAAAGTTTTTCTCTTAGATTTCTGATATTTATTAAATTGATTTTGATATTAATATCAATAGAATGAAAGGGTCTGATGCCTCCTGGAAAAATAACAATGAACCTCCCGAAGAAGTAAGAATTATTACTACTATAAATTTTAATTTTTGTCTTTGATCTGTGGAATGGTAAAAATTTTGACATTCTATATTAAAACTAATATTCCAAATTTCTATAGCTTATTGAATATTCGGATGACGAAAAAGAAAAAATGGCTAAAAATAAAAAACATCCAAATAAAAAGGCACCTGCTAATAAAAAGCCTTTTACTGGTAAGTTTTTTTAAATTTGATTCAGAAATTATGTTAGTATTTGTTTACCTAATTTATCGTATTTATAAAACATTTAATTTTCCTTAGAAATTATTTTTAAAATAGCTTTATTATATATAATATTAAAAGAGAAAGTTAATTACTGTACTCAGTTTCAAGTACTTCTATCTCTTACTATAAAAATCATTTTAGCCAAAATTCGAGCTGTTATAACTGGCATTCTAAATTAAGCATTATTTATCTGATATTTTTATTTTAAGAAAGTAGTCAGTAGGACCATTAAGTGTCGAATTTGAAGTTTCAAATTTTATTTAATAAAAGAATTAGAGCAATTTCAAAATATAGCAAGTCCTGATTAACTGAGGTTCTGTTATCCAAAGTGAAGTGTCATTCACCATGTGTTGATTATTTTTTAATTTTTGCAGTTGTGAATAAAATTAAAAGTACAGTAAGCTCTCAAAGTTGCATTGTAGGTCATTCAAAACTGGATTTTTCCCTTTAAATGTAATGTTAAAATGGAATGATTGGTTTCAAATAAAAAAAAAAATCTTTGACCAAATAAATGAGATATTTATTCTATAATTACAAAAAATATGAAATCTGACAAATAATATGATAATTTAATGAAGAAATGGCATTATCTTTTGAACTATAGGCATTTAAATAATCAGTAATAAAAATTGTAGTGAACAAGTACAAGTCCTTAATTATAGCTTAAGTAAATCGTCAGCCTGATTGATTGCATGGAAATACCTTGCTTTCTACTCTGAAGGTTCTGGATTTGATTCTCAGAACAAACTCCTTAGAAAATTTATTTACGGGATCCAAGATTGGCCTATCAGTCCTGCTCTCCACAATATAGCAAACTCCCTCTGCAGATTAGGAGCATCTGGAAGAGTTTGTTTTGTCCCACCACTTAATATCCGAGATAAAAGTGATAAGTTATGTATCAAGCACATATAGTTAGATAATTTGATAAGGCCGAAGATATTAAGACCGCTGAAGCCATTATTATTGAAACATATAGAAAGAAAACCCACGTCATTAATGACAATCAAGCCATCAACATACCGCTACAATGGTTTTTGTAAATGCTTCCAATCAGCCACTATTGTAATTTATCATTTTAATTTATTTATTATATTTAAGTTTTCTTTTTGTTTATTATGTTGCACGTAATTGTTTAAAAGTTAATATACCTCTTAGCATGTGTATATTTAATTGTTCTACTTTAACGCATGTTCTAATTATCTATGTTTTTAAATTTTTGAATTTATATAATTTTCTATAAAAAGTTTATGTTCCAGAATATTCTATACTTAAATTTGTGTGATGAAGATGACTTGTTAAAGTCGAAAGCACTTCAATAAATTATTTAATTTTCCACTTTAAACTAGTGCTTGTTTTCAAATATAATTCTTGTTTTCTAAGTGGAAGTTTCTACTTATTAGTGATAAGTTATTTTTTGATAACAATGTTAAGTAAATCAAGCACTGAATTTAGAGAGAGAAATTATTCTAAAAGCAAGCACATAATTTTCTTTATTCCTTGTCTTAATTATCGTTGTTCGTCGCTCATTCTAATCAAAGTCTCAAGAATCTCCAGGCAGGTTAAAATCCAGTTCTTTAAGCATGTTTTGTATCTTTATTTCAGTAAGATTGTCGAGTTTCAGAATCTCGTTTTGGGATTTCAGCATCTCAAATATCTTCAAATATACTTTGTTACATACATGGCAACAAAGTATGCTTGTTTCGTTTGTAATGGCACTTATGGTAGGATCAACTTTAGGAGTTGCATCTGAACCCTGAATAAGCTATGAAGAAAAGATAAACTTTCTTTCAGATACCCTTTATTTATTTATCAGCAGTTTCTGTCAATGAATCCCCTATAATCCTTGCTGTATATAGGATATTGAAAGCCTTCAAAAACGCCTTCAGTTTTTTTTCCTTATTAAATTTTACACTACTTTCCATTCTAAGCAATGGATTTGGGTTTTCAGAAGCCAAGCTCGAATCTGATCCTAGTTCTAGATCTGAAATCTGATTCAATGGGTGGATTAGGTAGTATTTGGTGGTAAAGCAAGTTATAATATGTATGTGAAATGCAAATTACTGTTAACTTATATACCAATTTATTGATATCATTAAAGCTGCATAATAGAATGTAAAGATAAATTTCCTCATTTTGATTAATAGCTTGGGTTGGAACAATGATGTAAATGTAGGATTGCATAATATGATATGGCAAATTGAGAGATTTCTGTATTTTATTGTATAATTTAAAACATTTAAAATTTTTATTAGTAAATGTTTAATTAAAAAATGACAAAAAATTAACGTGAAGTGAATGACAATTCATTTTTAAATTATATAATAAAAGCCATTACATTCAAAAACAGGTTTAATCTGAAAATAATGAACACGTCACATTGAAAATAATATGCACAACAATACATTTAATGTATTCATATCCAAATTATTTAATAATAATTTACTTAACTTTCCATGCTATTTGAGTTTTTGATTATTCAAAGTATCCTCAGTATACATTATCTTAGATAATTACGACTCAACAAAATAAAAAATCAGCAAAAAGTTTTTCTTTTTTTGAGACATCTCTTGTAGATTGCATTATTCACTTGATTTGGAATATTGGTATATCCTAACTCTCTCTGTCTTAAAAAAAATTTTAAACCATCAAGCTAAAATGAAGGAACGTAAAAGAGGATGATTCCCTTTTCTGGAAGTGATTCTTCATATTACATGATTCAACTCATTTTGACCAAATCTGAAGTATAATGTTTCTTGATAAGTTATACTTTTTCTTCCTTAATTTATGCTAGTAAAATTATTTCATTGAAATTAAAATGGTTGGCTATTTCATTGGCAAATAGTAATATGGGCTTTTTAATATATATCCTCCGACAATAAAAGTTGATGTTATTGAAATATTGCTAAGCTACAGTAGTAAGAAAACCCATTTGAGAGTAGGCGCAGCACATGTATAAAAGGTAGTACACTTTTGCAATTGTGTTCCCTGTTCTAAAATCACTGTTGTCACTAGTTGAGGCTCCATTTGAGAGTAGGCGCAGCACATGTATAAAAGGTAGTAAGTACACTTTTGCAATTGTGTTCCCTGTTCTAAAATCACTGTTGTCACTAGTTGAGGCTATCTTTGTTATCCCCATTCACGATGATTCACATGACGATATCATGAAATATAGGTATAAAATTTTTTATTTATTATTCATATTATAATATACAATATTCAAATAATTCAACATACAGGCCATATACTATATACCAAGGCTGTCCAACCCGCAGGCCGCATGCGGCCCAGCGCTATAATGAATGCGGCCAACTTCCTTAAAATATTGAAATTTTTATGTACTTATTTTTTTTTTAACTTTTTGAAATTCATGCAGCATTGTAATACTTTTTAATAAAAAGTGTCACAATGCCACATCATCATCAAATATCTCACTAATAAAGAAAAAGAAATTTGTTTTATTTTGTACTAAAAATAATCAAGTCGTTTTTATTATTTAAATACTTATCTATATTTCTTATTTCCATTTCCTAAAATATTTATTATTTCAGTGATTAAAATCTCTTGATCTGTTCAATGATTTTAAAAAAATTCTGAACGAAATAGAAGTTAAAAATTATTATGCTATGACATTTTTGCTTATTTGTCATGATGGATATCATATATATTATTTACTAACTTTTTTGCTCAACAGCTATTGTTAGAATTAGTATATTTTATGTGCGGCCCGAGAAAACTTTTTTCTTCGAATGCAGCCCAAGGAAGCTGACAGGTTGGACACCCCTGCTATATACAGTATGGTCAACCTTTTTTGTGCCACTGGTTGCCAATCCCTGGTATAAACAGTAAAAGGTGTAACAATGTGCATATTTCTTCTAGCTGCCATACTGATGATGTAAAGCCAAATTAAGAAAATTAGCATTGTAGATTTGCTAAATTAAGTAAAAACAGTGTGTTTAGATACATTAAAGCATTTTAAATTGTTTATATATAAAATTTTCAATATGCCATATTGTGTTGGATTTCTTATTGCACAAATGGCAATAAGAAAACATCAGAAATATGACTTTATCAATTTCCTAGAAATGATGAATATTAAAAAAACAGAATTTCATTTGTACTTATGTATTGCAGCACCGAAAGTACGTATATACAAATATATTCAGAGCAGCAGTTGAACAGCATAATGTGTGCTGCTATGTTATCAAAAGAAAAATTGCTGGAATGGTGCAAAATACGGAATTTTATGATTGAATTAAGACAATATTTTGTTTTATGATCCAACTTCAAAAAAAAATGCAAACTGAAATGACTTAAACTGAGGTCTGGATGTAATTTATTTTGTGAAAAGAAAAGGAGCTTGCATCTCACGAAACAATTATTTTAGATAGATTCTATTTGCTTGACACCTATTGATAGAAATTTTAAGGAAAACCTTTTAAAAATTTTTTAATTTACTGTTCCTTCTAATATAAAACATTATGTTCTGTATAATATTACATTTCAATTTTATCAATATCTTTGAAAAATAAAATGTATAATTTAAAGATTGTTTCTGATAATTTAATATTTTAATTTCAGTCAAACAAGTTACCCCAAAACATAGACGCCAGTGGAATCCATGTCTGCCCTCCGGTTGTCCATCAAGATCACCGGTGCCTCCACCGTTACCTCCGTTTGCATTCAGACCACCACCCAGTGGTCACACATTTGGTGCTCCACCACAGTTTTCTGTCAGACCATTTTTGAATTCACAGAACAATATGCATCCTTTTCCTGCACAACCTCCAGTATCTTCGTCATTCAGACATCTGAACAATAATCCCAGTTTTTCAACTGCAGCACCACCGCCGCCGCCGCCCCCACCACCACCTCCTCCTCCTCCTCCTGTTTTCTCTGCCACTACCACTCCACCTCCTCCCCTCTTACCAACTCCAACTTCATCTCCTATTTTACCCAGTTCTGGTCCACCACCCATGTTTCATATGGGTTCCAACAATAATAATAATTCTCCCCGTTTCTTCCCCCCTTCCTTTTCATGTGATAATAGATTACCCCCTTTCTCCTCCAATTCTAGTTCTTCACTGAGGCCTCCCTTTCCAACCCCAATCACCAGAGTACTTTCGGTACCATTTTTCCCAAGAGGTCCTCATCCGCCAGCTCCGTTTCCTTTCAATCCTCTCTAAGTTAACCTCTTCCGCAACAAAATAAAAGATTAACAAAAGCAACTACGATGATAAATATTCATTTCTTTTCAAAATTCCTAGTTATTAAGCATTTTATTCTTCAATAATTGTACTTATTATTAAGAATAGAAATAGGAACGTTTTAAACAGTTATTCAATTTAATGATGTACATTTTTGGGGTGATTTGAAATTTTTTTTTAAATAAACTGTATATAATCTACTGATTCTCTCCCTATTAACTGGTGTCACTTGGAGGAGAATCATGTAATTTAGAAATTTGTTAGAAAAAAAATAATAGCCAAATCTGTAGATAATTTCTTGAAATCATATTAATAAATAATAATAATTAGTAATTTGTGTCTGATAATATTTGCCAGTTATAATATCAGATTTACGGAATCATCACAAATAATACAGTCGTCATCAAACTCAGAACAAACATCATTTAATTACAATTGTTTTGCATTATGAATTATCCACTTTATAATGCATTTATTAATTCAGATAATTTTTCATTTAATATTTATTGCATATCGGCATACATTAGCGACAAATTGTCGTATCCGTACGTAGTTCAGCTCATTCTGTTTTATACAGTTTTATTTATAAAGTTGTTTTTAATACAAGATAAATGGCAGAAGACACTCTACGTAGCAGAATACCTGATTTAAATTACTATTTTTTCAATCTTATGTAAACGAGAAAATAAATTTATCAGTTATTTAACTTGCCCATCTAAATTTGGCAAGATAAAAATTCAATATATATATATAAAATGCTTTGTTCTTGTGGTGTAAACATAAATCAACTCTAAATAAAATCATCAAATTTTAGAGAATGATTATTCATATCCAGATATTTTATCATATTTAGATCTAAATAACTTTAACCAAATTATAAAAGATAGTACATTTAAAACTGAAGAAAAAAATTGGAAAAGATAACCAAACTCGAGGATTTTTTTTAATTAAACTCTTGAGTGATAAAAATGAATACAGAAATAATGATCAATCAAGCAAGATGACGATACTTGAGAAAGATGTTTACGTACAAAAATTGTAAGTTTAATCTACATATTCTGATTATTTTCTGGTTTATAAATTTGTTTTAACGTTGTGTTTGACCCAGGCTTCATGTGAACGATCTTCTTCTAAACTGAAATATATTTTAAATATCAATAAATTGAGTTGTTTCGTTCAAAAGCATCTAGAAAATTTTATGCTCATGTCGTGAGAGAGATATATACTAAATACAATTAAAATGGTGATATTATATTATATAAAACATTTATAAAAAAAAAATTGCTAAATTAAGAAGATTTGTATCATCTAAATAATAACTATTCCATAAATATTGCATATTTTTTTATTCCACTTGATTTAAATGTGAACGTATTTAATTTTGTGTTAGTAAATAATTTTAAATATCATTGTGAGTGCACTGCCGTGTGCTCGCAGAACTCCACAGAAGAGAATGGTCATATGGCAAACGGAAACTAGTCGGTGCACATGCATCAATCAAGACTACTACTATTCAACTATGCAAACCAGTAAGGGTAAACAAAACAATGTGCAGCAATAAACGTCCATAAAATCATTTTTATTTAATTAAAGAAGCTGAGAAAAAAGATACTCTGAATAAAAGCAAATGGACATGCTAAGCATCTATAATAATACATTAGTAAATACAGGTAAGGTTGGAGGAACAGTCAGTAGTGGAGCCGAAGATATAATTTCTATTTTTATTACAAGATGGCACTACTTGACAAATGCCAATTTTACTGGGCTTATTTGGAAAAAAAGGCACTAAATCAATTGAACTTTAAAGCTGAATATCTCAAAGAGAATCAATCGGAGAATTGTAAATCTTAGATATTTTATGTATACACACTGAACTTTTGAATGACATCACTTTTATAGGGATGACAAAGATCTACACTTATACCATATTACATTATATATATAGTGAGTTTTTCTTGAAACCGAACACTCTGAATTTTGGCATTGAGCCAATTCGGATGCATCTGTCACGTCAGGAATCGCTCACTACGAAAATTTATTTTATATTTTTAATTCAAACATTTTTTAAAATGCCCAAATTGCGGCACGTCTGCGTTTCTACGCTGTTGCTATAGCAACAACAGAATTTCTGTTTGCCGCACTTCTTTTCATGTAAATTTTCAGCAATTTTTTTTCAAATGTGTAATTACACCAGCATTAAAATCCGAAAATCTTGTGTGTTAAATCGTTTTTTTGTCTCTTGGATGCAATAATAAATAAATATCGTTAGAATTAAAAATATAAAATAAATTTTCGTAGCGAGCGATTCCTGACGTGATAAATTATATATATATATATAATGCAATATTTGTCTTTTGTCTGTCCTGAAAAGGCTTTTGCACTGTTTCACCCCTCAGGACCAAACTTGGTCTGGGGACTTCCTGCAGCCCTGTGGGTTGCTCAAAGAAAATTGCAAGATCATTTATCAATATTATGTAACAGTGATGCCATCGTAATGTCACATTGCTTATTTGTTATGTCATGAGATCTTGTGATAAACATTCCAATTTTGAACCAAATCATTTTGTCATATAATTCAATTATAGCTTTTGGAATCAGTGACTTATTACTATAATGGTAATCACAGTGTTACTATCATAGTAACTGATGACCACAGTGACCATCATCATGGTGACGTCACTCTATTGTAATGTTATTGTGATATTTTGTGGCATTATCTGTGACATCATCCAAATTCGGATGTCACTTTGAAGGTTTAAATGAAGACATTTTCATTTCTACCCCAAAATGCCCCACTCTCTGAAACACTCTTCACCCAGGATAGCCTATATTAATAAATTCAAGAACAAATAATTTCTACCAGTTGTAATTCAGTTAGTTTGATGATGACATAATATTTCAATAGTTAATAAATTCAAGAACAACAAATAATTTCTACCAGTTGTAATTCAGTTAGTTTGATGATGACATAATATTTCAATAAATATGAGATTTGAAAGATAACAAATGAAATCAATGAAAATGAAATAATTTTCCAATTAAAAACAATTCTTCCTTGGAACAATAGAATGAAGATCAGTAAAATGATCGATTTTTCAATAGATATGATACAGGATATCACAGCATTATGAATTTCAATGTTCCTCAAAGTATTGTCCGACCAGCCTAGCCTCGACCATTGATGCAAGTACGTGTGCGCTAACTGAACAAGTCCAGTGACAAAATAGGGAGGATTAGCCACGTGTGCGCTAACTGAACAAGTCCAGTGACAAAATAGGGATGACAGCTTCGCACATGGATGTTTTCAAACACAAGATAACTGAAGTTGAATGGAAGTTTATTGTAATGTCGAATGCTAAATGATTAGTTTCGACATTGGAAATAGTATATTTAACTTCCCAACCGTCATTATACTGACTGCAACTCTCCCTTTCGCATTTGAACTCATCCACCTTAGCTGGGCATGGCTTTCGTGGATAGATAATAAATCTTTTTCAAATTGAAGCGAGGAAAGACGACGTGTAGACTCATAAATTTGGAAATTAAGAAGATTATATTAAGGAAAAACTGACCAATTAAAATTGTAGAAGAAATCAACACGCAAATAATCAAAACCAAGTTTTCCTAATATACATGGGTTGGAAATTTAATAGTGATCACAGTTTAAGCCAAGAAGAGAATGGTGATGTGCAACCCTGATTGTATTGACACATACAAAGTTGAATCTTCCCCTCATATAAAGGGTATTATCTTTCCATAAGCTGCATGCTCACATTAACATCACATAGTCTGTGCAGAGCAGAAAGTTGATGGAGAAAGATGTTTTCCAAGTTGGATAAGTGTTTTGGCTTAAAATTAAAACTGCGAGGGGCTATGCCACAAAGGAATATTATCAGGGACTTGTAAAGGCCTATGGTGCTGATTCATTACCATACAGTAGGTAAGGAAGTGGATGAATGAATTCAAGTGAGAACGTGAGTGACAAGCCTAGGCCCACTGTTTCACATGCACCAGTACCTAATGGACAAACTGTAAATGTTGCATATTATGCACATTTCTTATAATACAATCTGTGTGAAGTTCTGCAGAGGAAATGGCATCATTTTCTGACTACTTCAGCCATTATTTTCCATAATAATGACCATTGTCTTGTGACTTGTGTTGTCTGTGACCTGTTCATAAAATGGTGTTGTGAAGTGCTGTATCTGCCATACTCTCTAGATCTTATCCTCTGTGAAACTTTGATTTATTTTCTAAACTCAAAGAACACCCTACAAGGCATTTGTTTTTACATAGTTCCTGATATTATGCATGCAGTCCTCTGCTCCATCTGTGACATCAAAATATTTGGGGCTGCTGACTGCATTATGAAGCTACCACAATGATGGAAAAAGGTCGTAGACGATGCTGGAGATTATATTGAGGGAGTGAATCGTTTTTAATTATGTGTATGGTTTTTTTGTTCATTCAATAATGTCTATAACTAGTAGTCTAATTCCTATCCAATCCAGTGATGTGATAATTTGATAATGAGTATCATACTTTAAATAATCAAATTTTAAGATATTTAATTTCGGCACCTTGTGTGCAACATCTACTAGCTGGCCAGCAAATTGTGTTTTGATCAGAAATGCCAGATGGACTCTAGATCTTCTATCAGCTGAGCATTCTAAAGTGAATCTGTGAAGTGAAGTATGCCTTTCCTCTGCTAATTTGTATCATTGTGATAACTATTAAATTTCCAACCCTCATATATGTTTCAAAGTATGTCAAGGTAATGCCAGGCACACTTTGTTAGTATGTATGTGCATAATACACTGTACTATAGATAAAGACCTAATCCATACTTCAGGAACATACTGAAGGGATCCTGTAGAACAACTTTTATTAGGAAACACTGTCTGCTGCAGACAGCTTATGACACTAGGTCTGAGTCAAAAAAACGAACTGTATTTTGAACAGGTAAGATCTGACTGTTACTTGGAACAGTTACTTATTTACAAAAGTACTAATTAGAAGTACAAAAAGTCAATATAGGTAGGCTTTGATTAGTGCAAGTTCAAATAATGTGATATTCGATTAGTGCAACTTATAAAAATGATACCGTTTTTCACTTAGTGTGAGCAAATATTCGATTAATGCAAGTTGTAAGCATAGACCAGTCTTACTAACAAAGGTCCCATCCCCTTTTATGATATCAATTAACAAATTAATGTTAATTTTTGGTTAGTAAAACTGGACGAGGAGCAATCCAAGAACAGCACTTGGCTTTGAAGGGGTGAAACACCAGAAAGATGGCTTTTTGCCATTAGCTATTTAACATTACTGTATGATACATACAATATAGTACAGAATTTTCTCTTTTAAAAAGTATCGAAATGGATAAACGGAAGAACACTTTTGATGATAAAACAGGAAACGAAAAAAAGAAGAGGTTAATGATTACACTACAGCAAAAAATGGATGTGATTGAGTGACATAAAAGCGGTCAGGATAATTCTAAGAACATTTTCAATTTGGAAGTTGGTTTGATGATGGAATGAGAAGCAATTCCTGGTAAGTTATTAATTTAGATGATGAACGACAATGTAAAATATGAAAATAAATATTTCTTAAATAGTTAGTATTGTGGTCGTGAGGTTGGCTAATAACCGGAATCTCACAAAGGATAGAACCAATTACCATATTTTACATATAGTTAATACTTTGAATAATGCGAGAAATTCATGGGACCCATTAGGATAATTCTAAGAACATTTTCGATTTGGAAGTTGGTTTGATGATGGAATGAGAAGCAATTCCTGGTAAATTATTAATTTAGATGATGAACGACAATGTAAAATATGAAAATAAATATTTCTTAAATAGTTAGTATTGTGGTCGTGAGGTTGGCTAATAACCGGAATCTCACAAAGGATAGAACCAATTACCATATTTTACATATAGTTAATACTTTGAATAATGCGAGAAATTCATGGGACCCATTATTCGCACTAATCGAGGCGTACCTGTACAACATAGTTTGTATGATGATGATGATAATGAAAAAAAGTAAATTATTTTAAAAAATACAATGTATGTTTTGTAACATTGAATTTTCTACAATATTTATAGATTTTATTCATGATTATTGATGGTATTGTGTGTAAACATTTCTATACTTAATTCCACAAATTTCAGATATATATTTTTTATCATTTAAATATTATAATTTGACTGGTACAGATTTAAGTGCGAAAAAATTTTTAAGACAAATATTTCAAATAATTTGACTATGCCAACTTTAAAATTTAATCATAAGATTCTCAATTGAATTACGTTGCTCCATTTTCTAAGAAACATCAATGGTGAGGAGCAAGGAAATAAAAACAGAAAATTTTTATTTTATTTTTTAATTGAACTAAAAATAATTTAATTGAAGCGCTTTTGATCCTCCAGAGGACATAGAGGGTCGAAAAATTATTTTTTAAATATAAATATTTATACAGAGTGAAGAAAAACTTTAAAGCAAAGTTTTGCACACTGATAGAGGTCATTGAATCAAGTCGAAAATGTCAACGAACATATGATAAATGGCACTTTTTTTGAATTAGGACTCTTTAAAGTTAGCCAGTCACAATTGTGCATGTGTTTTGTCACTCTCGATTGGGATTGGCTAGCTCTTTGCATGTTCGATTGTGATTAGCGAACTTTTCACAGGTTTGATTGTGATAAGCTAGCTTTAAAGGATCCTAACTTGAAAACAGTGCCATTTAGGCTATTATGTTCATTAACATTTTCAATTTGCTTAGAGCAGTGCTGCTCAAAGTGTGGGTTGCATAACAAAATTTGGGATTGTAGAAATTTTAACAAATGCTTTAATTCATATTCCTAGTTTATATATCTCTATATCCAAGATTGCAAAAATATTTTCTCGTGTAAAAGGGGTCGCCAAGTGGAAAAGTCTGAGAAGCGCTGGTTTAGATGTCCCCTCAGTATGCAAAATTAATATGTTTGCACTTTTAACTTATACAAATACAGTAAATGCTTATGTTCTGTATAGAAAAAAATAATAATAAAATTATGGAAAACTATTTTATGCAAAGCCAAGTGTTACAAAAATCATAGAGAGGCTGTAGTTTGTTTAGAAGTTTAAAATTTATCGAAACCAATTTCTACAATTAATCAATTGAAAGAATAATTAATTTATCGGCCAATTAGAATATTTCTGACGTATATTTGTGTTATAGAATTTTCTTCTTAAATTTGTCTTTTTTATGTATAACTTAAAATGTCAATTTTCAAAGCTTTATTGTTTAAATTACTGTCTTTATAAACTTGAAGTTTTATTGTAATCATTCAATCACACAAGAACCATTTAGTGTTAGACTGTGACTTTATTTTATTCTTAAAAGAAGACAAGCCATTGGGCCAGGTAACGGATGTATTAAAACTACTCATTTTAATATAAAAAGTAATTCGAGAAAAAGAGAAATACACAGCTTGTTCACACATGTTTGTATAGTCCACTTGCTAACGTGATTTCGAAATTTAGAACTTTTTAGAACCTAAAATTACAGGTGATCCTCGACTTACGACAGGGTTTCGTTCCATCGTCTCCATCATGAATCGATTCTGGCCTAAGTCGAGGACTTTTTTAATTCTTGATTTGTTTGTTTTCTGTTTTAATATTTTCATAAATTAGGTTTCTATTTAACTTAAAACGGCTAAATTTAAAGCTTTCCTTCTCTTTTTTTTTTATGTTTTGAATTTTCATCAGTAGTATTTCTCCTACTGGACACGACAAGATACAACGATTAGGCTTTGCTTGCCGACTAATGGCGATGTTGCAATGCATATACAAAAGCAATGTGATATTTGTATATATATGCAAGCAGCAAACTTGAATTAGAAAATTTTTAGTAATAATTTTTGGCCGTCATAAGTCAAAGACTACCTATATTACATTATTATCAAAATATTTGTAGCAGTTTAATAAAATTATTCTTATCTATTAATTACATATTTGATGTTTTTTAGGTCAGTAATTCAACCTTCGTTTGCATTCAGATTCAGTTCAAATCAAGAGATAAGAGTGAAAGTATTACTAGTCTGTTACACTCCTTCATGTGAAAATATCACTAAATGTGTTTTTACAGAGGAATCTAAGAAAGTTAGTACTTTTTCAGCTAAGCTTTTTTTCTTTTAGATTTATGAACATTTATTAAATTATTAAACCTATTTTGATATTAATATCAATAGGGTGGAATGATCTCATACCTCCTGAAAAAAAATTACAATGAACTTCCCAAAAAAGTAAGAATTATTATTATCTTAAAAGTTTAATTCTAAATATCTTAAATTAAGTACAGTGGTGCCTCGCAGTTCGACACTAATCCATCGCCAAAGTAATGTTGAATCGAGAAACTGTCAAATTGCGGGACAATATTTCCCATATAAGACTATGTAGTAGATTAATTCATTATTGGTCCCCATCCCACTTCCCTAACGGGTAAGGTGAGGGAGATACGCTATATTATTTACTTTATTATATGTGTTTTACTATTGTATAACACACTAAATTACAAAATACACTATTTTATACACAACACACAATTTATTAGCCCTTGGATGTCTGAATGAAGTCTTCCAGCAGATTACCCTACCATCCATAATCTTCTCTCTCTGTTGCAAAACGTTGCCACAGTTGTCCTAGAAAATAACAAACTTGAGTTATATTTTAATTGTTCTACCTTTCTGCACTTTTTCTACAATTTTTTTCTTCGTCTCTTTGCTCAGTCAAGTGTACTTCTTTTCGGAATTATTCCTCTGGTCAGTTCTCTTTGAACCCATCCTCAAGAAAATAATAATAATAACTATGGTTGCACAAATTTTTTACTTTCGGAAAAATGCAGAATTGAATATAATAATTACAAGTTAATTACTTTCTGAAAAATGTAGAATTGAAAACAAATTTTTTATTTTCTGAAAAATGTAGAATTGAAAATTAACTAAATAACACGGGTAAACACCAAAGTAGCCCAAAAAGAACTGCCAAAATAGCAAATGACATCACACAATTCCATGCAAGCGCATGTGCCAACCCGCGAAACTCAAATGTCAAATTGCAAGGCACCACTGTATCTTAATTTTCTAAACTGCTGTAGTTTATTGAATATTCGGTTCAGATAAAACTCAAATTGCGAGGCACCACTGTATCTTAATTTTCTAAACTGCTGTAGTTTATTGAATATTCGGTTGAGATCGAATTTTTGCGTGGCATCGTATCGGGCAGCATGGCATCGCCTATTTGATTACAATACAGTATATATAGATGCAGGTTGGAGTCGGCGGCGTGATGTGCTCGATCGCTTCAGGATAAGATAAAATTTTACCTGGTATTATATTATGAATTATTGTAAAATTTCCTTCCTGGTCTTAAGGAGACATTCAATAACCGATATTATTTCAATGGTTTTGCTTATTACTTCAATTTCTTCAGCCAAAAAAAAAGTTCGATTTTTGTGACCCATGTATAAACTGACTCCCACACTTCAGAAAATTATTTTTGAGAAAAAAACCTTGGCTTATACACGAGTATATACGGTACATAGTTTTAAATACCTTTTTTATAAATGTTTAGCATTTATTTGTTGCAATTAATGTTCATATTTTTGACTTTTTTGATAATTCATATTTGAAAAAATTTGAAAACTTGAAAACTCGTAAATCAAAAATTACCTATACATACGGTCCTTTTATTAAAACTGAATACAGTGGTGCCTTGCAATTTGACACAAATCCATCACCAAAGTAATATCGAATTGAGAAACTATCGAATTGCGGGACAATATTTCCCATATAAGACTATGTAAAATAGATTAATTCATTATCGGTCCCCATCCCACTCCCCTAATGGGTGAGGTGAGAGAGATACACTATATTATTTACTTTATTACATGTGTTTTACTATTGTATAACACACTAAATTACAAAATACACTATTTTATACACAACACATAATTTATTAGCCCTTGAATATTGGAATGAAGTCTTCCTGCAGACACCCTAGCACCCATAATCTTCTCTCTCTGTTGCAAAACGTTGCCACAGTTGTCCTAGGAACGCCATATTCGAGTTATGTTTTAATTTTTCTACCTTTCTGCACTTTATCAACAATTTTTTTCTTCGTCTCTTTGTTCAATCGAGTGTTCTTCTTTTTGGAATTATTCCTCTGGTCAGTTCTCTTTGAACCCATCCTTACATTTCACTCAAAAAATAATAATAATTACAAATTTTTTACTTTCTGAAAAATGTACAATTGAAAATTAATACAAACATCTCGGGCAAACACCAAAGTAGCCCAAAAAGAACTGACAAATCGCAAATGACATCACACAATTCCATGCATGTGCATGCGCCAAGCTGCGAAACTCAAATGTCGAATTGTGAGGCACCACTGTATCAGCTAGACCAGGGTGTCAAACCTTTTGGCTTCCTTGGGCCACATTTGAAGAAAAAAATTGTTTCAGCTGCACATAAAATATACTAATTCTAATGATAGTTGTTAAGCAAAAATTTAATAAATAATGTTTAATACATGATATCCACCATGATAAATAAGCAAAAATGTTGTAACATAATAATTTTTAACTTCTTTTTGTTCAGAAATTTTAAAAAATCATTGAACAGATCAATAAGTTTTAATCACTGAAATAAGAAATAGTTTTAAAAATGGGGAATACGAAATGTAGATAGATTAAATAATAAAAACTTCATAAATTTTTTTATAAATTTTTAGTACAAAAATGAAATTCAAATTTCTTCTTTAATAGTGGGAAATTTGATGATGTTACGGTGTTGATAACTTTTCAATAAAAAAATTACAATGCAGCGTGAATTTCAAAAAATAAAAAATAAGTACACAAAAATCTCAATGTTTTAGGAAGTTTACGATTTTATGTTGGCCACATTCATTACAGCGCTAAGCTGCTGGTTGGACAGCCCTGAGCTAGACTGAATATACTATTTCAATAATAAAGGATAGAGGTAGATCTTATCAGTTTTAAGTCACATTTCATAATCTAGGACCATGCAATTCAATGTGAAAATCTTCCTAATAAAAATGCATTGAACTTTCTAAGAGAAAAACATGAGATCTGGGATCTAAACATATGCTATATAGAAAGACAAAAATATACTTGAATTGAATATTTTAAGAACTGTTTTTAAATTAGACTTTTCATCTCGATAAAGCTTCAATCATAACTAAACAGTGATTATTATTATTTTTTAATCTTGGAGATAGGATTGGAATTTTGACATTGGAATGTAGAAAATGGTGGTAAGTAGTTTAGATATTTTAAATAAAAGACAATTTTCAGTATTTTAATATCAAGGAAAAAAAATAACTAATTTTAAGAATCTTCTTCCATACCATTATTTTCATTTGTCAAGTTTAAATGAAAAATTATTTTGGAAATAATATTTTTAGCAATCATTGATTCTGTATTGTAGAGATTTTATTTAGTAACAAACAAAACAATTAAATAGCTTTAGCATTACAAATTAACTTAAAATGTTAATTATTAAATTAATTTGTAATGCTAGGGTTATTTGGCCGTTATTTGATTATTATTTAGTTATTAATATCTAATAAGTTTGTTTGCTTAATATTAGTAAATGCTTAAAGATTTATTTTGGATGAATTTAGCAAAAAAAATAGGAAATTAGTTTAATAGTTGATTATGTTGAAAGATTTTCATTGAGAATATGTTGAACAGCTTAAATATGATATTAATAAATTTTGAGCTATTAATAGGAAAGAAAAATTTATTGTTTAGTTTAGAAATAAAAAAAAAAAAATTATTGAATATTCGGTTCAGAAAGAAAAATGGTTAAGGAAAAAATATATATATCTGACTAAAAAGCACTTAATTTTCCTTATAATTTATATTTAAAATAACTTTAATGTATCAAAGGAGACAGCAATGATTCATCGTCTTTTATTATGGGAATTATTTCGATCAAAATTCAACTTGCTGTAACTTTCTATGCTAAGTATTATTATTCTGACATTTTATACCAGATTAATAATACCTGTTCTTGACATATATTTGTCAAATAATTCTTTTATGCAAAAAGATATATTGAAAAATAGAATTTACGTCTATTTTTTACATTTTTAATTTGACTGTAAATTTATGGTTGAAAGTGATAGCATTTTAGCATTTTTTTTTTTAATTAAAAAGTTTTAATACAGGCAGTCCTCAACTTTTATACTTAATTGATTTCCGAAATGTGTACGAAAGTAGAGAAATGTAAACAAAAACATGGAAAAGTGTTTTTAAAATATTTATTTTACAATATTTTAAATATGTATTTTACACCAAAACAAAATAAACTGACAACATACAATGTAACAAGAGAGGGGAGAATGGCTACAAGTACGTGTGTTTTTGGGATACGCATCAAAAATAATTTAACTTTTAAATGTGTACAAAATAACGAATTGTACAAAAGTCGAGAACAGTCTGTGCACAATTTTGTTAAATTATGTATTCGGTCTTTTATGATTCATCCATAATGGAATTGAATTAAAATTTTTTTTTTAGAAAAAGTCTTTGTTGTTAATCTCAATCGAAGCATTCGCTTGAAACTTTTGTGTATGTACCGAAATAAAATTCCTATATGCTTTAACTTTAGTTTACAAGATTAAAGCGTTCCTGGAAAATTCTCATAAATTGAGGTCTTTTTCTGATTGAGTTCAGCTCTGAACGTATGAACCACATTTATTATTTTACGATCAATTCCGTCTTAGGATTGGCAGGGATTAGTCAAGTAAATATTTTGTTTTAATCCTAAGAACCTGGAATCAAATCTATTTCCTATCGAAAAATATGTGTGAAGGTTCCGGGTGGTGTAAAATAGAACAGATGATATTATTGGCACTAATTATATTTTTCCACGTTATAATGAGCAAATTTTTTAAAAGTTGATTAAAGAATGCTTCTTTTTATAAGTGGGGCTAAATTTGCAAATTATATTTTCTCATAAAATCGGGGTCTTGTAAACCCAGGGCTGATTTTTACAAGAAATTTTATTTTTCATCTAAGAACTTTTAATTAATATTATTCTATTCTGTAAATGAAAATTGAATTTGAAGTTTTGATAACAACAATCATCTCTCGGAGACTTATTGAAACAGATTTTTCTGTTTATAAAGGTGAAAATATACTTGCGTTAACCATCAGATTCTGAGTAAATTAATAATATTTTTATATAATGTATTGCCCATTTTCATGTAAAGTCGATGCAATTTGAACGGAATATTAATATACTGATTCAAATTATATTTTATATTTATTGTATTTATAAAGTATCAAATATCATAAGGACGTTTCTGCCTTAATTGTAATCCAATAAATTAACCATATAAACATAGCCAACAGCAAACATTATCTTTGCATAATAACAATGGATTTGCTCAAATACATACACAGGAAAATTATTTGCATGCAAATTAAATACATAATAACTGTTTAATAGCAATAAATTATGCATTAAGTAGTCTTTTTTGCGTGTTGTTATATTAAGGATACCGATTATACTATTTTATTAAGTTTTATTAGTCTAATAATGATCCATTTCGTAGAACGAAAACTTTATAAACAAATATGCAACTTTAATAATAATTTCGCAATTATTTTTATCATATAACTTTGTCTAAATGTTATAAATTCCTTTTGAAATAACTTTTATTCAAACTTTTCAAAAAGAATAATGTGCGGATATTCTTACTTACTTACTATTGCTATTTTGGATTATGTCTTGTTTTAAATTATTTCTAAAGCATATATAATAGACTCCATACAGCACGGGGCATACATTCCGCATTATAAGAAACCGTGTAATACGAGACACGCATTATCGGACAATTTTATGCAAATTTAAACTCGTTTCCGAGTTCCAGCACTGGTCACATATTTGAAACTAACACACATCTCATTAGCAATATGATTTAATTGTGTGCAGATTGTTAATTAAGTTGTTTTAAAGATGGTTTCATTTAATAAAGAAAAAAATAACAAAAACAGAATACAGGTAACTAAATTTTAAAAAATATATACAAGTAGACCCCATATAACATGGACCCCAAAAAACGAGGATTCGTATAACTTGATAGAAAAGTTGTTAAAGTTATCATGCAAATGAAATAAACCTAATTAACTTGCCAAATTTAACCCTTGAAACACAGGGCCTGTGACTAGATTCAGCCTGGTCAGGAATAGGTCTATCGGCAATGTCCGATGTGGGTAATCTAAAGTTGTTTCCAAATTAATATAACTGCCTGAAGAATCAATCTATTCGTTGGCCTCGGTGGTCCAGCAGTATGACGTCGGGACGGAACCCAAAGCTCCCCGGTTCGATCCCGTGCTGAGGCAGATTTTTTCATCTTCAGGTAAATTTGTTTAAATTCTAGTTTAGTTATTAATTAATAGATGTAGCCATTCATTGGTTTAATAATTTGTATAATTTGTCTAAATTATTTAGAATCATTAAAATTCCGTTGTGTTTCAAGGGTTAAATTTGCAAGTTAATTAGGTTTATTTGGATTAAATTCCCTTGAGGTTTGGATTGTATAATGTTTGTGAAATAAACCTTGTTTGGTTTATATTACAATCAATGGATATTATAAGTAACGGATAAATAACGTTAAAAAAATTTATCATGCGCGTTATACGGGATTGTTTATAGCATTGTATGAGTACTAGTCACAATTTTTTGTCACTTTATATGAAAGTGCCTTATACGGGACTTTATTTTATTTTATAAATATAAAATTACTTTAGTATAGTAAAGAAAAAATATTCTAATTTACTGATTTTGATAATTTTTATTCTTCTATGACTTCAAATAAATGTTAATGCACATTATATTTGTTTTCCAAAATGTTTCTATTATGGATTGAAAATTACAAATTTTGTTTATTTGGCAAGCCAACTTTCTGCATTTGTATTGCTAAATAACAGGGGTGGCCAACTTGTTTGTTATTAAGATCGACTTTATATGTTAACAATGAGTTCGCAATTACTTTCGAAATTCTTCGTTTGATGATGAGTAGAGATAGGAGCCCAAAACCACATATTCCAAAATGACATTAGCCCAAAACAAGATATCTGGCAGTGGCGACGGTTTTTTCCTTTTACTTTACTCATAAATCTCAAACACAATACTTCACTTCAACTCTCACAACTGTCAATTCATAGGCGCCATGTTGGCATTGTCAGTGAATTTAGAATTTTGTCTGAATGCTTTGCTGCTACCGACTATTCTGTTTTGGACCATACTCAGCAATAAAGCGAAATTTTGGCTTTAGTTGTCTAGAGAAGGCACTATGCAGTAAGAGAGTCGTCTGATAACTCGACTACAAATCGTCCTGCAATCGACCTGTTGGCTACCCCTGCTATATAATTTATAACATGTTTCTTAACTTATGATCTGCAACTCCTAGATAGGCAGTCCAAAACTGTTTAGGAAATTAATTTTTTTTTTTAGAAAAACTATTTCTGTGCATAAAGATCGTAGATTCTGATCTCGGAATTCAAATATTAAAATATGGTCACCGAGATGCACGGCATCAACTTCCTCATTAAAACCGAAAGTGCCTAATTTACCCAGATGGTAATACGTGTCTTCTGCTCTCTCCATTGTTAAATTATCACAATTGATGTTAAGAAACTCCAAAACTGTTATGAAATTGGATTTCCGTTTTTTGTGTATATTTTTTTTTGTTTCAAAATTACCAAAATATTTCATTACCCATGTTTGTTCGAGGTTCAATTCCTTAGGAATGGTTTTGCATTTGCAGTCCGATACTCTGTCCCACTTCGAGTTGATACTCGATGTCACGAGTGCAGCGGTTATTGTTCTTTCACACGAAGAAGTTAAACTGTCTCAGTCGTGACATCGCTATCAACTCGAAGAGGGACGGAGTATAATAGTGATTCACTGGAGGTACACAGAAGTTTAAAGATTAAGAACTGCAATTTAAAATAAACTTAGCAAATTTATTCATAAATACAGTCGATTCTCGCTATTCGCAGTAGTTATGTTCTGTAAATTCTTCGCGAATACTGAATTAGCAAATAGTGAACTATTGTGGCTATGGAAAATATAAAGTTAGTTTCCTGCGAACCTTTCTTCCCAACATTTTCATACTTGCTTTATGTGTATTTTTCTATTTACAGACACCTTATTTAATATGTATTACATTACTTACAATAATTACAGTATGTGCATTGTATAGTATTATAATTACAGAAATCTTCATAGTTAATGTTTTAAAAAATTAAATACATTAAATAAAATCTTATTTTAATTTATAGTTTTTTGATGTTGCAGGACGTTTGATGTGATAGCTGACACATTTCTTTCTGAACTGCGTCAGCCTTGCCGGCGTCACTTTTTGTCTCAGATCTTCTAAAATTTCGGCATAAGGAGCAAACGCGTAGGAAGTTAGGTGCCTAAATTTGAGGTTGCATTCAAACATAGGGTCATATTCTTCTATGAGACCTGTGGATGACATGAACAAGCTTTTGGCCTAATTGCGGTCTGTGGAGTGAACAAGGACAGGTAATGAAAAATGTTCCGGCAAAACCGATTCAGAGACTACAAATTATTTTTGGTAACAAACAGCTTCCTTTATTAGAGAGAGAGAGTTTATATTGGTAACAGTATCTTCACTGCTCGGCGGAATCTGCGAATAACGAGAATTGACTGTATGTAAATTAATTACAGTAGATATTTTATTGTTGTGATATTATCAGTGCATTATTCAAGCTTTTCGAAATGAATTAAAGGACATAAGTTTAATAAGACAAAAACAAGCAATTTTTGTCTCTATGATACTTTATTTTTTTTTACAGATGTTGATACAAAATATATAATAATATTTTATAGATCATACAATGAATTTTAAATATTTAAATTTACATCACTGCAATCATATATACATAGTAGTCAGGGCCGCCAAGAGAAATTTTCGGGCCAGTGACAAGTCTGTGGTCCGGGCCCCACTTAAAAAAGTGCATCACTTAATAAAAAAAAAAGCCATATAAAATATTAAGCATTTATTTAAAAAAGGCAAACACATATAAAATGTTAAGCATTTATTTAAAAAAGGCAAACAATAAATTCAAATTCTATACACATACACACTATGTTGTATATAAAAAAATTTATTTCGGTACGACTGCTTTGGGTGCTCTGTCAGCAGCATGCGAACTATCAGACACGTTATGTGACACTTCAAGCCCGACAGTTGGGTCCTTTTTGATGCCGGGCCCGTGACAGATGTCACCCCCTCTCAGTGGCCCTAATAGTAGTAGCTGTCAACATATTTAATTTTTGTAATAAAATTCATTTAAAAATTTGAATTTGATGAAGCTATGAGGAGACTTCAAAAATAAATGCACATTATAAGTTGCTCTCTTTAAGAAGCAATTTATTTCACAAGATACCTTTACAAGCCTTCAATGTAATCTTCATTTTGCATTATTACAGTTGTCCAACATTTGGGCAAGTCTCGTATTCATCATAGAGCCTTCGTTGTTGATGCATCTAATTACTCTGACCATCTCATCAGATGCCACTTGAATGCTACCGAAATGTTTCCCACAGAATAGTATCTTAGACTTTGAGTTGTTCCCAAAATTGAATGGGCTCGTGTCAGGACTGCACCGATGAGAAGTCTTCCCCAGTCATTACACTTTTATAGAATATCTGTTACTGTACTTGAAATTTGTGGCCTTACATTATTGCATAAAATGAGACATCATCTATGAGCATGCTAGGTATTCTTTGGCAAATATTTGGGCACAAAACATCTTCCAGAATCTTTCTGTAGTATGGCCCTTTTACAATGAGGAATTTCCTGTACCAGAAAACACAACTTATGATAGGCTTGAGTTTAAAAATTTCAGTTGTAGTTTGAATCTGCCATAAATCAGAACACTATTTTCCATGGGCACAATGTTATAAATGGAGGTTACATTCCCTAACCACCAGAACTCAGAATATTCAATATGCTTTTAAAAAGCATACAATAAATGTTAACCAGAAAAATACAAAATAAACACAGCACTTACAGCAGTCCTGAAAAAAACACTTTTTATATTGCTTCACAAGTGAGAAATGTTTTCGACTATACGTTACCGCAGAGAGTTGAAGATGACTAACTGCAGGCATTCCAAGAACAACACCGTTCTATGGGTTGTAGCTCAGTTTTAGAACATAAGAAATTTGAGATCCATCTGCAAGTGTTAAATTTGTCAAGTTTCACATCATACTAACCTGGGCTACATATCACCCACAACTTACTCGCTGTATTTTAGCCCAGGTTAGTATGATATGAAACTTGACGAGTTTAACACTTGCGAATAGATCTCGAATTTCTTATGTTCTAAAACCGAGCTACAACCCATAGAATGGTGTTGTTCTTGGAACACCTGCAGTTAGAAACTGTTTGACCGCACAGAGTTGAAGATGACTAACATATAATTGAAAACATTTCTCATTTGTGAAGCAATATAAAAAGTGTTTTTTTTTTTTTCAGGACTGCTGTAAGTGTTGTGTTTATTTTGCATTTTTCTGGTTATACGCCTAAGAAAGCAGTATTACGTTTGATTAATAAATGGTAATTTTACACCTACTTGAACTTCGTTTGCTTTAATTTTATCAATGAAATGTTTAAGTTATTTTCCCGTGTCCAAGTTTCTAGCCTTGGCTACATGGTAATGCAGTCGTTTATACCTTGAAGATCTAAATTCAATTCTGGATCTTACATATTGTTTTTCAGGAAGAATCCAATCCTAGCCAGATTCATTGAACCCATTATCCAACCTTACAGCATATCTCAGCATAGGTTTGGACAGTTTAAAAGTGACCATTGTTAAAAATATCTTTTGAAGTTTAATTCAAACCAACCTAACAAAGTTATTAAATATAAGCAATTGTTTTTAATGCCACTTCCCAATCATTGGCCGACTACTACATAATGGTATCCATTCCAGAGCCAAATACAAACTGTTTACAGTAGTGAATTGTGATGACATGTTTCTGAAAAATTTTTGATGGATTCAGCCTGAAATTTGGCTTCCATGCATTTAGAATGGGTTGAGCCCGTATACCTAAAATTAAACATGAATATTTCATGTTGGAAATGCAGCATGTTTCCATCCTGGCCATCATAAGTACAGATTTTTGTCAAAAATTAATCACTACTAAGTTGGGAATCTCCTGTACTCCGTTGCTATCACTCCATTCTTGTCAGAAGTTATAATCTTCATCAGCTTTGGTTGCTGATGGCAACATTTTTTTGTGAAAGGAGAATCTGCATATTTCCACTGAGAGGACTGATATTTCAGTTTGGGTTCAAAATCTTGTGTTCAACAATTCAAAAATTGCTGCCATAGACAAACTGCTTGTTTATGTTTTCATAGTGCTGAAGCAATTCTTCTACAATATTTTTCTCATCTGCAATTTCTAGATTAGGACTCTGAAAACTGAAGATGCTGACACGTTTTCTTCATGTACATGAGGTGTAGACAATAATTACAGATGTGTTGTCTATTGAACTGTGTTGGCCAACTGCTTCTTGTGTCATCTTTGATGCTTACCCAACCTTCATGGAAATGAGGAGCCCACTGTGACACTGTACTATGATCAGTAATCACTCCTCACCTATTTCATGTAAAGTATTATGGATTTTGACACTTTTTTCCTTGCAAAGTTTCAATTTTTTGGTTAATATGTGAGATCTGACCTGACTTATTTTCTTCTTACATTCTAAGGCAGTGGTCCCAAACTTTCTTGTCTCATAGACCACTTGCCATGTTTTTTGGGTTTGGGTAGACCCCCTGCTTAGCTAATATTGAATTTTTGCCAAATTCATCAATTTCAAATGTTTTTTTTTTTTCGTTAACATGGATCCCTTGCAGGTCATCGTCGACCCCTGGGGGTCGATATAGACCACTTTGGGAAACACTGTTCTAAGGCAAGGTTTTTTAGGATAAATGCATACAACCTTCTACATTGAAATATGACTGACAACTGGTCCAAAAATCAAAGCAATCGTGTCATCTTATTGGCCTTGTTTGTGCAGTGTGCATTAGATGTAATTTGTCTTTATTTTATTGACTCCTGAATAAAGAATAATTGTGCATTAAGACAAATCAGGCAATATATTATTAGTTCAGATCAGCAAACTACAAGTGATCCTTGACTTAAACTTTCATACTTACAAATATGCCATTTCATTTTCGAATTCTTGAAGAGTCTTTATTTTCTAAAATTTTAAATATCACATTTGCTCCTAGAGCATTTTGATATGATGATACAAAATTAGATAGTTATGTAATATATAATATAGTAATATTTCAAGATAATAGAACTTTATAAAGCAAGTCTTTTCTATACAAATAAACTTTGAATCAACAGATTCCGGAAGCAACGGACAAATTTTCAGATGATCCGAATGAATTTCGGCAAAGAAAAGCTCAAAGACTTTGCAATTAAGTTAGATGTTGGCCCAAGCAAAGATAAAAAAGGTATTTTTCACAAGCGTAAATATATGAAAATGTCTAAATGTAATAAGTTCATCTGTACTATCCTTTTATACGGCGAGAAACAATACCTCGAAACAATAGATAATTCACATCAATGGACCACCTCTCATCCCAATTAGTCTGTCGTTTCGAAGTCATCTGTATATCAGAACTGTGTTTCAGAGATTTCAATAAAATTTTGTGTATGTCATAACTGGACTGATTATATCTCCAAATTTGATGTAAGAATAGTTTCATGAATAAAATTTATAACTTGAGAATAACCTACACTTAGATTGAGACAGAAATTGTTAATAGTTCAGAACTTATTATATAAAGGCAAAAATTTATTTTGGTTAGTTACTGCATAATTTAATTTTGAAGGAAAACTTATTTTAAAAAATTTTTAGTTTTTTTGTTATTCCATCAAATTTTTTCATCTGATATAAGGTGTATTCTGTATAATAATGAATTTAGTTTTTATTAATATCTTTGAACAATAAAATGCATAATTAAAGATCGTTATCTAATAATTTAACATTTCCATTTCAGTCAATTCGAAAATTGTTTTTACAAGTTATCCCAAAGCAGGGCACACCTGTGGAATCGTGTGCCTTCCAGTTGTGCTTCAAGATCACAGGTGCCTCCATCATTACCTCCATTTGCATACAGACTATCTCCTAGTGATCATACATTTGGTGCTCCATCACAGTGTTTTTCATCTCTCAACAATATATTAACACGAAAATAAATACTAAAATATAATTTTGTTATAACGCTCGTCAAAAACAATATGTGCTTCCGAAGCGGTGATCTTAATTATATCTTGGAGCATGATTTTAAAATTTCACACCACAGATAGTATATTTGGAATTTATGCTGAATTGCAAAGATTGTAATTATTCTGCCATTGTAATCTCCACACAAGACAGAAAAATACTTCTCATAGCTCGTGTAGATCAGTTGCAGTTGTAAGTAATTGTTGAAAACATTAGAAATAAATGTTTTTTTGCCTATTATGTCGGATTTTTTTTGGAAGCAATCCATTCAATATATTCTTTCTAAACAAAATCAATTGATAAAAATAGCTAATAATCTAACATATAAGATAATTAATGGGAATTAGGTTTTAGTAAATACAAATAGAACTTATTATTTAATTATGACTTCATTATATATTCTAATTAATTATAATTAAGAATTGCAATAAATAATCTCTGTTTAGACAGAAAAACAATTTCATTCAATATAATTCATACTGTTAAAAAAAATCTAAAGCAAAAGTAATTAATATAAAAAAAAAATCACTATACTATATATACAGGGTGGCCCATAATTATGTATATGATGTTTCAAAGAATGTGGTAAAGAAACTAGCAACATAACTTGAACATAAAATTGAACATAAACACATTACTCTCATACCTTTTCTTACAAGAATTTTAATCTCTGTTCTCCATGGCATGGTCCACCAATGCACCATCCAAATCGATACATGCCTGGAGACGAAGAGCAATGAATTTCACAAGCAGCTTGACAGACCTGCCATCCTGTCTGGCATATACTAATGATTCTAAGTCCAGTGATCATTATCCTCACTCTCAGGCTGCACAGTGTTGCCATATCGAAACTTTTTGTCAAGAATTACAAATACTACAATCAGTCAAACATCATATATGTAATTATGGGCCACCCTGTATATATATCATTAAAGAATAAATTTATAATGATAATCATAACGAATAGATAAAATTGAATTTTCAGAATTCAAATTTTACGAAACATCCCAAAAATTGTTTACTTTGTAATTTTTGTTTCATCTCAATAGATAAAAACACATTAATATTTCTTTAAGGTCATAGTTCTCTATAATAATAATGTAATATGAGAATTTTTGTTTGTTTCTATATGTGAGGAATGACAAACAAAATTTCTCCCCAAGTATTATTAATTTATTACAGAAGTACCAGTAGTCATCAAAAAAAATCACTTGATTGGATTAGAAAGATCCAGTGATATCAATCATCTATCAAAAAAAAATTTTAATATATTATTTTGTATAGTTTAGAAAAAAGAATAAGAAGTAGAAAGGATTAAAAGATGAATGATTGTTTTGTTTGTATTAAAATTAGAAAAGTCTGGAAATTATATAATTTTGTTGGTTTTTAATATTAGAGATGAAAATGATAAATTTTATTATATAACAAACTAATCAAATTTCAAGATAAAGATTTCAGTTTAGAGTTCACTGATCTCTAAAGTAGTTTATGTCATCAGCTGTAGTTGTATGCATTATGCATGTATTTAATAAGTTTGCGGTGTAAGATTAGAATGATAATCATTAACCTCTTTTGAAAGGTGACTAATAGACAAAGGGTTGATGAGTACATAGTACTGAATTGAAATATTTGTCTTTTTGTTTTGAACATATAATTACATCACACTGATTTTAATAAAGAAAAATTTTTCATCAGTGAAAGAATTGCATTTCTTAGAAAATTTGATAATAGAGTTCAAAGAAGTGAGTATAAGTATTCCTCTAGTTATATGCTTTCACGGGAGATCGTCATTTGAAAATCAGAAAATTGTACAAGAATTTTAATTATTATAATATCAAAATAGTGTTGTAACAAGTATTTTATAATTTTGTGTGTTTTCTGCAAGAAAACAGTTTGCATTCAAATAAAAAACAGTTTCTTAAAAATTTGAATACAAAAGCTAGTTTGTATTCAAATTTTTAAGAAATTAGAATACAAACTGGCTTTTTGTATTTAAATTTCTTAAAAATACCTTTAATTAATCAAATAATACACATCAAACACATTATATTGTATAATATATGTGGTTCAATGTAAAAATTTACTTCCAGTTAGGAACAAAAGAATGCATTATAAGGAAACAGTTTTTTTATTTACATAAAACATTTTCAATCTTTCATATGGATCCTCGTCAGTACGTGAATAATTATTATATAGATCCTAATAAATAGTTATTCATGTACTAATTAGGATCTATATGAAAGATCGAAAACGTTTTACGTAAGTAAAAAAAAACTGTTTCCTGTTAATTGTGCTTGTTATTTATATGATTTTTCTAAAAAAGCAGATAGATTTATGATTTTGAATGCATTATATTTTTAACTAGAGGAATACTCATATATTGACCATGTTAAAGGCGAGATAAACAGCTACAATAATCTGTTTAAATATATATAACAGCGGTGGCCAAACTTCATGTCACTACGAGCCACATAGGAGAATCTCAAATACTCGAGAGCCCCATTTTCTTTCTGGATCAATGAGAACGGCATCAGTTTTCGGGTAATCTTAATAACGATTTCCAAAATTGTTTATTTCAGATGCATTTATTTTGTATGGATGCATACTAGTTTTTACAATAGATAAAAAATAATATATCTGTAATTTTGTTTTGTTAAAATAAGTATTTGGATTAAAAAATAATATATCTGTAATTTGTTTAACTTAAATAAGTATTTGCTTTCATATTTTTACTATTGACTTTTATGGTATGGAGCCACATTGAAGGTACTAAAGAGCCGCATGCGGCTCGCCAGTTGCAATTTGGCCACCTCTGATATGTAACAAGAAATAATTGCAATAATAATAATAATAATAATAAAACATTTATTCTCATAAAGAAAATTTGGAAAGGTATCAGTCTCACTATAATCTCGGGGAATATTACAATTTTAGAATTAAATATATCAAATTCTGCCATTTAATTTATTTTTGAAATTAAAAAAATATATATATAACCTGAAAGTAGATTCATGAAACTGATGAAATTTTCAAATCTCGATAAAACTTATTTTCTTCTGGACTGAAAGTTTCAGCTAAAATTATTTTAAAACAATCATTAAAATTATAAATTTTTTTAATTCAGAAAGTAGTACTATAATTGTGAAATTTTTTTTCATAAATCAAACAAAAAGCATTTTGTCTTATATATAATTCGAGATTTGATATTTTAATTCGTCACAAGACATTAATGAATTAAAATAACAAAAAAACCTTTAAAAATCTGCCTGAAAAATTATCAAAATACTAATTTCATACAATAATCATTTATTTATTGAGCTAATGATTTTTTATCAATTTTAAATCCAATCAGTAATGGTTATTATTGACAGTTTATTGTTAAAAATCTTCAAAAAAAAAAGATATTCTGTACAAATGTTTACTAGTCCTTATGTTCTTTTTCTCCTCTACAGTCAAACAAATTAGATTGTCTTCTCTTTCGGATGATGTCTACAAACCCAACTCCATAAATTGGCAGATAGTTAATTAAACAAAAAATTTCACAAGTGAGATTAAAGTTCATTTCACATAAGTCTCTCACAGTTTGGTTTAATTAATGCTAGATGAAATTTACATGAGAATTAAAGTCATTAACTGACTTCTATGTTGAGGATAAATATGCATTGATACATTTGAAAGTGTTCAGGATTTGAAGTCAATAGCTATCCAAAGAATGTTTACTACTAAAGCAGTCTTCGAGTAGTTTGTAACTATGAAACAGCGTTTATAGAATTTCTGTTAAGTTTATAAGCGGCATTTCGGTACCTATACAGATATTAATGTTACGAAGCACTCATAAAATAATTTGTTTACTTCCACCTGGTCTCGACAGATGGCGACACATGGTCACAGAGAAAGAGAATGCACCGCAACCTCGTTCCGACATGCAAAACAGCCAAAATGTAAACAGGAAAAAAGCGAGTGAAAGTGTCAACATGGCTTATTTTATTAGTAATCATCTCAACTGTACAGATACGTTACCTCGGTAACGAACATTCCCATTCTCATTCTGAAGGGGATGATGATACACAACTATTTGTGGAGGTGTAGAACAGTTAAAGCTAATGGCTGCTGAAGATCACCATTTTGAGATGCTTGTCTGAGCCGAAACAGAGATAGATAGATAGAAATACAATAGAGAAATCGAAACTCCCCGCATGAGATAAATGCTACATTCCTTACCCTAAATCCTAAATTTGCATTTCTGGGCCCTAAATGTGTCCACTTTGAACTATAATATATTTTTTTTTTATTACTTTTTTTTTTAATCCCTGCATCATCTCTTCGATAAAGTTAAGAACTAGGATTACTGTAATATTAAATCCGCGTAAGACTAAATTTTTAAAAACTAGCTTGTTGGACATAGAAGGCAACTGCTCGAGCTAAACCAGCACCGCAAATTCTAAAATTTTCTTGTTTTTTTGTGACATCTTTCTTATTACGAAGCGGGGGAATTAGAAGCTTGAAAAATGAATTTTTTTTTTTTTGTTTGAAGATTCTTTTCCATCCACTATGAGTTTAGAAATGAAAAAGAGGTAACCACTAGCATAATCCGGCAATCGAACCCGAATATGCGACTTTGAAGTTGGAGAATAGTTTAATGTACCTCAACCTGAACGGTCGTGTTATATAGTCCTGTACCACCAGAGACGGTGGACCGGTTTGGTAGTGGCTACCTTTGCACCACGGCTCCAGGCAAAGATTAGTGGAGGAGTTTCAGGCCACCGTCTTCGGGAGGCACAGTTAATCCACAATCGCCACAGGAGCGGAGGTTTCAGGGGCTCGATTCCTGACAACTCCTCCATTCCTAATCAATCTTTGCCTCGACTAACTACCTGCCATCTTCGATTGTACATGCATGTGAAACTGTACACGTGCCGAAGGCAGGGGTAGAAAGGACAATGTTTATGTATAATCATATATATGTATATATATTTATATACATGTACAGTATGTATAGATATATATGTGGCATCTACTCCATCGAGTCGACACCGCGTCAGTATTGCTGCTGCTTTGTTTTTTTTTTTTTTTAAAGTTACACGCGCGCGTGCGTGTCGAGTGGAATGCTGGTAATGGAACTGTAGCAACCTTGACTGTAGGGTTCTTGATTTTAGAACCCGTAGTGAGTCTTAGGTTGTGGACAACCTAAAAGCATTTGGGATACAAAATAAAATGTTTTCTTCCCGTTTCGATTTTTGTTTTCGTTCTCGTTTAAATGAAGGAGTACGGCCCATCAGTCAAGGCGCTACAGTGCAAGAGTCAAGAGTTGTCGTCCTTCATCTCTTCGCCACGATTCGGCTTGTATTCCAACCCGGGATCGAACTGAAGAAGAACGAATACCTGCACGTGGGGTGGGAAAGACACTAAATTACTAATTTACCTTTGATAATCAGCGCGTAGTTGGACAACTATAACACTAGAACAGTGGTCTTCAACCATTTTTAATATAAGAAACGTTGAAGAATGATAATCGCGTATTAGCCAAAATCATCATAGTGTAAAATTTGAACACTAGGATTATACATTATTTCGCATTACCAGGTTGAACACTACTGGACTAAATTACATTGAACTATGACTCACCATATCCGTAGGGAGCAGAGTAAAATCTGCGGGTGGATTAGTGATGACGTAACGCTTGGAAGAAGCTTCGCAAGAGGAACTGGTGTCTCTAAACCGGCAGAGACCTATGCAAAGCATTCCGTAACTCCGTAATGCGGAAACGAACAGATCTCCGTAATTACCACCCTCCTACCAAATATAACAGAACGTGTTAGACGATTTTTAAATTATCTTAAAAACATATATAATAAAAAAAGTAATAAACACTCACTCCAAATTGTGCTAGGGGACCATCGTAGAGGGAAATCTGCCCCACTCGACACCTGTCCCGGTTCGTAAGAGACTCGGCGGTGCTATAACCGCCTCGAAGGCCCGCTCCCTCTGCTAAAATTAATTCTAGTTCTGGAGTTGCCCCACCAGTCACTAACGATCGTATCAGGGTCAGTGCGTTAGCGTTAAAATACGTCTGAAACGAAAAAGAAATGTAAAAATGCAAATGGTGGAAAAGATATTAAGGATTTTTATGGGGAAATGCACTCACCGTACTCATAAGAGAGTCTAAAACACTGACTGCGAAGGCTGTACCACACGCAAAAGGTTGAGTGAGATATAATTCTGTATCCGGATCGTCGTCATCATCCTGGTCTAAAAACTGAACATTTGTGTCGTTAACTAGAAAAAAGAATAAAATAAAATTTGCATACCATCTACATAATAGTGTAACTTAATAGATTAAAGATATTATTACTAAGTTCGGTGATAAGTGGAACGTTTGTTCCGTAAACCGATCCTCTCCTCTGTAATACTATAGGACTTCCCAAGGGTGATAGTCCATCAGGACCGCTAGGATCTGCGATAAAAACAAATTAGATTGAATTTTATATTGGATATTCAATCACCGCAATTCAGTCTCTCAAACTTACTGTTAGTTAACACACCGATCGTATCATCGAACGTCATGGCTTTGATGTTAAGCGAAGCCAAAATGGCTTCTTTATCAGCTAAAGTAGGATCTTCACTGCTGGGTATCTTAGCCGACAAGATGACACACATATCACATAAATTTATATTAACCGCTCGCAAATCAGCTCGGCTCAAAGGAGATCCCTAAACGAAATATTACCATATAGTAAAAATATATACTACTGAATTACGCAATCGAGTGATTAGATACACCTACGTTAAGTACAGAAATTTTGGGAAGGTTTTGTAACATTTTCCACTCTCGCCTCAGATAGTCGACATTGCCTACAATGACCACATGTTTGAGTTCGTGGTAGTGGAAATTACTTGCACGGAGAGGCATGACGAGGTTCCTTAAACCAATTAAGGGTGAATCGGGATCGGCGAATAGGCACACAACCACGTGTCCGTTCAGAACTGTCATGGCCGCTTGATTTCTATCCTGAAAGTAGAAAAAGGCAGATCGTTTTATCGATTGGAGTTAGTAGAAGCGAAAAAGTAATTAATGTTAGAGAGTTACCAAAATAGAATCTTCAATCGCTCTGGCGGGACACCAATGGAACATTCCTGTGGAGTCGTATTTCATTTCAGTTTTTTCAAAATCGAAATCTTTAGCCTGATCGTCAGCTAGTCCGACAGAAAACGATCGATCCTGATTGGCTGGTCCGTTGCTGCCAGTTGGTCGGCTAGTAGGCCTAGGATGACATTTTGTTTTCGCCGTTTAATATAAGAGCTCCTCTACTCTTTTTAAAGGGCACGTTAGATAAATAAAGCGTTTTAATAATAATAATATATTTAATATAAAACATGCCGAGAACGCATTTAGCTGGGAATAATAAATAAAATAAATTCTATAACACTAACGTGATCCAAAAATCTTTTTTTTTTTTTTTGTTCGCGATATTCGCGCCCTAGACAGATTTAAATATATAAAACCCATAAATCGTATCACTTCCTCCCTTCGAATAATCGATTTTTGGACCATCTAACACACTTTTTTAATTTCCTCTTCGGATGACTTGTATCAATACGAGTGTTTTGAAAAGCGTGTGAACTGATGAATTCAACTCTGAACGTGCATCAGCCAACACATGCACAGTATGCATGCTTTCAAGCAATATTCAGCAAATTTTCAAGCTTAGCTTTCTCTAAGGAAAAAATTAACATTATTATAAGTTTAAAACTTTACATTATCTTTAATATTAAAGTGCATTTAACACCCGTAATAATTTCTTTTAATTACGAATATTTACTTAAGCAGAAACATGCCTGAACGATACTTAGCAATAATTACAATCAAAGCATGAATAAAATGCGCACCTTGGTGTAAATTACCCAAAAAAATGTTACACCAAAGTACGCATCTGGCCAAATAAAAATAATATATATGTATTCAGTATATATTTAAAAACAAAATAAAATCAAAAACGCAAGAAGAAGGATGATAGTGATAGAAGAGAAGCATACATGAGCTTTTTTACTTCATAGGCAAGGTGTAAGCCAGCATACATGTTGGAACCAGTTGTCCGTAAGGCTTGTGGTGTGCCCGTAACCGGACTGGAAAAGAGAACAGGAAGAGGAAGAATATTGTGATGAAACATTGTGCACAACCAGAATGTGTATGTCAAGAAGAATCTATACATAAAATCCACGGTGAGGTGCACGAAACAGTAGACCAGCTGCATACACGCGTACATACATATATATATGTATATACATATATATATGCATTAATTAAATATATATATATATACATACATACATTTTCACCCGAGAGCACTGCCACACGTTAAATAAAGTGAACATACACAGAAATATAACTCGCCATACAAGCACTTTTTTAACTTTAATTTTTATCATTAAATAAAGTTAATTTATGTTAATATTAATATTAATGTAATTTTAAACACAGATATATAATTTATTATTATAAACTAATTATTATTATTAGTTATTATTAATTTATTTATTTGTTAATTAGAGTGCGGAGACAAACAGACGGATAAGACATGATCACGCCATACATGCAGTTCTACTTAAAAATCCTACCTGGAAAATGTACCAGGAGCGGAATGACTGCCTCCACCCGCTCCGCGATTATTTGGAGATGTTAAGGGAGTTGTTGGATTACCGTGAGGTCGAGTTTTACTACTGGAAGTGTTTCTTGGACGTCCACTGGCTCCTCCGTGTCTTATCATGCTAGTTTGAGAATGCAAATTGCTGACTGGAAAGAAAAAAATAATGGCATCGTTATAAAAGATAACGCGCGTTTTAATCGTTTTAAGGCAGTGACACACTGAACGCGACGCGAAGCGAAGCGGAGTGAAGTAAAGATAACAGAAAAATTTGCATCCTTCGCTTCGTGTTGCACTGCGTCGCAGCCTGTCTACATTCATGTTCTACATTGTAGCAGAGTTATTTCTAATGTTTTATGGATTTGCCGATAGAGGTCGTTGGCGGAGTGTGGTTGATTTGTTGTTAGAAAGAAGTGATCGTATATTTTCGGTATTCTTTTAATCTCGTGTCATTTAGACATGATCTTTTTTGTACTTCTAAAGCAAATTCTATATCTGAATCCCAACCACACGGATGAACTGCCGCCATTTTCCAAGTATATAAAACATTCGTTTCTATCTGTCGAATGCTTCCTTCGCGTCTTGCCGCACGGTATTGTTCGCGCGTGCTGATTGGTCAAAGTTCAATTTTTTTCATCTCCTTTCGCGAGGTTACGCGCGTTAACTCGAGCAACCGCACGGGAAAAGTTAGTCCAAGACACATTGTACGAGCGTAACCGCTCGAAGTCGATTTCTTATGCTTCGCTTCACGTCGCGTTCAGTGTGTCACTGCCTTTATAATTATAGATACTCACATCCATCTCCATGCTCTTTAGTGACGTCAGCTGTCGGAGAATAAACTATAATTCAATGAGTGACGTTGATTCTATATACAAATCGTATTTAAGGTAAAAACTTAACTATATTACCTCTTAGTTTAACTCTTTTGGGTATTTCGGGAGGCGTAAAAGTGGGAAATGTGGAATTGTTTAAATTTTCATCTGAAACAATCAAAAAAAAAATACAACACAAAATGTTCGAGAAGACATTTAAGAAGGTTAAAAATAAAGGACATAATACGAAGCTAGTGACAACAATATGCAAAGCCAAGCTGTCTTTACCATGCCTCATGCAGTTTACCTTACGTGAGAATTGGTGAATGGCTTTGTAACTGAATCATGCAAAACATTCTAAACATTCTTTAGAATAATAATAATTTAAATTCATATTAATTTTTCTATAATAGATAATTAATTAATTATACATTAATTTCTATACATTAAACAATCAGCATGATATAAATTTAATTTATTATAAATTTTAATATATGCTTGCTTCCCACCTTTTTTCTTAGATTTATTTTTAATTATTATATAAAGCTAGAACATCATTTCACATACACAATCGAGCAAAAGTGCAACAATTAACAGTTCAACACTCGACATTTCAGTGAACAAAGATAGTTTAAGCAATAAAATAGTTCTAAGTATAGAAAAATACCAAAGCGACATGCGAAGTGATACCAATTCTGTGAAGAGAAAAATTACTTGTACAGAAGAGCAGTTATCCGCATTTTTTAATCGGATAATACTCTGATGTACTGTAAACTGATGTGAAAGCAGACTATGGCATTCTACACTGTACAAAAAGCTACGTATACATTTCCTTTGTATATATGTATAACTTATATATAACATACAACACAACTATCTGTCTAAATGGTATAACCAAATTTCCATTTAATATCTACGTACTTGCTCTTCCTACAACTTGAACTGCTCTCACTCCTTTCTTAAATAGTGCGACTGTAATGTTAGCGGAATTTATGATTAGTGATTCTTAAAACAAAGTATCCATAACTTAGAAATTAATTAAATTCCTTAAAATATTCACAATAGAAACGATACAAAAACGGAGGAACACGACACACAAGAATATCTAACTTCTCCAAGTTTTATCTAGTGACCATTTCTTTAGATCTACAACATATCAACTGGTTTATTCTAAAATTATAATCTAAATATCTTGTTTATAAAATTTATCTTTCAGAATCAAGTAGGCTATTTTATACAGTTCAAACTTTTTCGATTCTGTTATATCCACGTCGCTTTACTAAAAACAATCTTTAAATTAGAATAGTTTAAATAATAAATATTCCTATAAGCATTTTTAAAGATTATTTAGAATTCCAATAAAACAAAGTCATTTTTTATAATAAAAAAAATCTTTCAATCTTTCAAAAATGATCAATTCAAAAATATTTCAATGAGTGTATTCTTAGTGAGGGACAAATACAATAGTTGGGAAAATATTTTTGATTATTAAAATGTAGAATCATATAGAGATTTCAAAATTTGTTGTTGTATGTTTTGGTTAATCATTATTTAAAATTTGAATGTTCTACAGTTTGTTTTTAAGAGAAACGAATTATAGGAGATAAAATTGTAAAATATATCTTCAAAGTGATTATATCATCATTCATGGGTGATAGACAGTTTCGGATATATACGTTTTACTGTTTCAAACGATATATATACAAAGCTATCAGAGAGGAGAGCTGCCCTGGGCCTCACGAATATAGGATCCTCAATTTATAACTCAATATATTAGAAAAAATACATTAGTATATTTTTATACTGTTTGAGCTTTTCAGTGTGTCAAAATTTAAAGTTCTCTAACAACTTTTTCACTTTTCTTGTTTATTTATCATTGTATATTTGTCAATTTTGTCTTCTCTTTTTGAAGGGCCTCAAAAATATTAATTGCCCCGGGCCTTGCATTTTCTTTGAAAGTCCTTGTATTATATATAATAAAAAATTATGATAACAGATACTAAAGAATAAATTTTGTAAAATTTGAATGTTCAGTGATATTTGGTTCTCGAATTATCTTGCAGACAACAGACAGACAACCAAATATATATATAACCAATTTTTGTAAAAAGTAGCTCAAAACAATGTCAAATGAGAAATTTAAAATTTTTAATTTAAGTAACGAATAAATATTCTCTCTCTCTTATCAAAAATTAAACAGTTTAAAACGAGTAAGTTTTTTGTAACTTATAAATAATTTAAACGTTCATTTAAGTTTAGCATAATTGATTCTTTATTTAAATAAGATAGATTTTTAACTTTGTTAAAACAATTTATCAATATTAAACTAGAATATATTAACTTATTTAAATTTTCTCTATATGCTTCTATTGATATTATCTTATTTTTAAACTGAAATAAAACTTAATGTTTTTAACAGCATATAGAACTATTCAATAAAGATCTAAAATAATATTAAATGGTCACTTTAAAGGACAACAGATATGCTAATCTTCATTCAAGTTAAAACATAGCATCTAATTGTGTAGCAATACACACATTTAGCTATTAAGAGAAGAAAGTATAGAAGGAAAGAATATAGAAAGTTCACATTTTATAAGATACATGCCATCTAATTTTTGCTAAAATCATTTTTAAGTTAGGTAGACTACAGAAATTATTCTCTAATCTAATAATTTTTAATCTAATATTTGATGACACAAAGCACATTAAGATTAAAAATAGATAAAGTTCTATTGATATCGAAGAAGATTAAAAGGAATCGCAATGAAATGATCAAGAGCAGATTAAGAGAGTAGACAAGAAGCAACAATTCCACAACTGTCACAGCACAAACAGCAGCAGATATCTTAGCAGCTATTACCTGGACATCGGACTGCTCCATGTTAGATAAAATAAAAACAGTTAAATTAATAAAAAACATGTTAAAATGATTCTTGTTTTTACTAATGTGGAAGTGGAATATACTGAATAAAACCGAAAAATAACTTAATATTAAACGTAATAATAAAAAATGGAAAATAAATGAAAAATTAAAGAACAGAATTGAATTTTTTAACTTACGATTTTTACATTTACACTTCTTAATTAACTTTTCATCTTTGATGTCTTCGTGGCAGTTCTTACAGTAATACCAGGCTCTAAAATATTAAAAAAAAAGAACGAAAGGATTACCGTACGGCTTTGCGTGAGATTTTATTGTCAATATTTTTTTAAATACCTTTTAACCTCATCAGCCGACTGGGCTATAAAGAACCCCTGTGTGTTGGTCTGAATTTTAACTTTTTTCTTAGGATTTATGGCAATTTTTGTGTCTGTGTTATCTTCACTAGGAACTTCGATAGCTAGTAACAATAACTTCAATTTGACAAAGCACAACCTGGGAAAAGAAGAAAACTAAACGCATAACAGAAGACAAAAAATAAAACGATGCACAATTCGCAAATAACGTACTCTGCTGCCTGAGGAAACGTCATTCCGGTAAAAGAAGGCGACAGGTTTTCTGTATACATCTCCATTCCCGTTCCACACAAATAGTCGTTTTGCCAAGCTGGCATGTCGGGGGACTGAAATGTAACCAAATATTTTTTTTTACTCGAAATTTCATAAATGTATAAAAAAATATGTTGCGGTACTTACTGTTTTGTATGATCTCATTGCAAATAAATTTGCCATCATAGTGGAAAAGCCTGGGGCTAAACAACTCTGGGCTATAAATCCTAGTTTAAGTTCTGAAACACAGATGACATCGTCACCCTGTTTCCAGTTCCAACTAGGTATGTTTAAGAGATAAGCCTGTACAAACACGCCGGCATAAGACAATCTGAATACTTTAATAAACGAAAACGTGTTGTAAGACAAAACGTACCTTATTATGATATTGCATCAGCTGAATAATGACCCTTATGTCGTCTGAATAATTTTTGATGGAGATTACTCTCATTATATTGGCTGCATCTTCTGCATCCGGGTCCTGACAGTATTTGTTGGCTAATACTAAGCAAGCGTCAGCTTCGTGGACCTGAAACGTTGCCAAAAATATAACTCGTAAAATAAAATATCTCAAAAAAATAACTATGTAAGCATTTCTCTGATTTTTAGCGAATACTGCACGTAGTTGCGTGAGATTTATATGTATTGCGTGCCGAGTTAATGATAGGCAACATTATATGTATTAAAAGGAGTACATTTAATTATGTTATACGTAAGGGAAATAAAAAAATCACGTGTGTGTTTGCATATATTGACGAATAATAACAGGCTTTCCTTGCAAGGTTAATAAAGTATAATCCCTAATAAAATTCTGCGTGACTGAAAGCATATTCTTTTTAATATACGTGGTGACTGTATAGTTGAAATAAATAATTTATTCAGATTTATCTGATAAGTAATTCAACCAGTTATATATGTAATAAAATGTTTTATATCGGAGATGTAAAATTTTGATATAAATTTAGTAAGCTACAAATATATTAAATTTAACAGAAAAAAGTACAATTTTTTTCAAATGGATTTACGTCATTTTTTGATTTTAGATACATTTATATTATTATACAGGGTGATTCAAAAGGTTGGGGAAAAATTGAAAAAGCATGTAGAAAAGGCAGTTATAAGCAAAAGTTCTTATGGACATTTTTTGATTTGGGACTTCGTTAAAAAGATATAACACATGAAAGTTTTGTGACGTATCTGACGTGGTGTGGTGTGCAGCATCTGATGTGGTACATGAATCCGGGGATTTCTGAGAGAGAGAGCCCCAGAGTTTCGATGAACAATGCTATGTTTGCATTGAATGTGGTGGTCGGCAATTCGAACAATTTTTGTAAAATTGTGCGTAGGCGCCGTACGATTGTATCCGTGCTGATGTAACTTTTGTATAATAAATGTTGCTAACTCTAAAAGTATTTCATCGATCTGTTATGAGACTCTCAGTAGTAGAACCGGTCTAAAAATGGTTGCGGCTTGGTTTACTTTCGGCATTTTACACACGTTTTAACACCTAGAGAAAGTGACGTCACAAAACTTTCAAGTTCTACATCTTTTTAACGAAGCCTCAGATAAAAAAATGACCCTAAGAACTTTTGCTTAGAATAGCCTCTTATGTTTCATCAATTTTTCTCCAACCTTATGAACCACCCTGTATAATTGTAAAAAAAATGCTATTCTAGCATGCTCTTCGTGTGATATTGAATTTTTATTGTGCAATTTTCCAATGAAAAATATTGAAAATAATACCTTGACTCTCTGGAGATCGATTGGATTCATCACACTCCCCTGAAAAAATTCTACCGTGGTGAAATGTCGCTTGATCAAACCCTCGAGTTCCAGATCTGGAGGCTTCCTATAACACACACACACAAAACAAGATTAATTTTCATATTGCAGTTTTTCGCTACACGTAATAGATAATTTTCGCACCTGTGCAAGAAGACCACTTCAACATCCACATCCTCACGGTCTTCATGGAGGAAATCCTTCAGGAAATGGGATACCGATTCGTACGTAATATGTCCACACACCACGATATGCCTAAATACGAATGTTCGTTAATGTCGATGAAGGCCCCATAACACGTACACAATTGACACTGTATTTAAGCACACATCAAGCCAAGACTCGGAAAAATAGAAAGGAAGAGAAAGAGTACAGAAACGACTTTGTTTTTTTTTTCTTTAAATATTATTTGAAATACGAAATCTCAACTTACTTTCTTCCTCTTTCCGACTTGAAGGTACCACCATATTTAGGTCGGGAACCAATCAGGTCTATGATTTCTGGTATGCAGCTAGCAAACACGGCCTAGCAGATAACGTGCAACAATGCAGATGTGCCACGTGGATGCAGTGTAGAAGTGCAGGCAATACAGAAAGAAGAGAGAAAAACAACAACAACAGATAGGTAAACAGAGTGAAAAGTAAACAAAATAATTAAAAAAAAAAACATAACAATGCTAGCTATGTGACACTATTCCGACCCTATGAAATTGTGGTACGCTCTTTTTTAATATTCCCTTTCCATTAATATCATCATCATCATCATCATCATCATCATCATCATCATCCCTTCAGTAACGTGTTGTATGCACTTAAAAGTGCACCGTACCAGTCCGGAAAGAATGGGAAAGACTGGGAGATTGAGGAAGGACAAAGATATAGTAAAAGTACCAGAGAAAGAGGTGATAGGTGACAAGAAGAGATAACACGACCACACTGATACAAGCATGCCCACGAACGTGCTGAACATCGACCAGCTAAAAGTGTACTGTACTGGACGCACAGCTATACCTTTTGCCATGTTCCCTTCTATATTCACCACCGTACTTGGGTCTAGTTCCAACTAACTCTAGGATCTCGGGAATGCAACTTGCAAAGACGGCCTACAAATGAATAAAGAAAAAAAGCAGGGGAGAAGAAAAAAATAATAGATCATTGGGAAGTGATTCTGCCACACAGCCATCACTTAGACGGCTAAGCAATTTTTTTAAAATACTCAAAAAATCTACTAAACTATTAAAGTAATCATGCAAATTGTTTCCTCTTTATTCTCAATATATAATTTATTATAAAGCTATTTTAACATTCCCTAAGCAGGAAACAACAAGCTTTATTCGTTATTACTAATGAAAAAAAAGTAAAGCTCCTCTTCGGATAAACACTAGTTGTGACTACAAAAAAAATTTTGAGCATCAGAAATTGTCAGATATGATTAAATCATACACACAAAACAACATATCTACAAGGAGGGTAGCTTATTAAATGAGTTTACTTATCATCAGGCATGTTTTCATACTTAAAATGCTTGGTATGGTGGAAACAATTCAACTGCCTATTAAATAAAAGATGGTGAAAAGGGGCTCTTTCATTCCAGGTTAGCCGAGCAGGATATAAAAGGAAGTAAAACATAAGGGGTAGATCAAAGGATAGGACTGGTAATTTTAAAAATAATAGTTTCGGATTTAATAAGTGTTAAACAAACCGTTTCATTAATGTCTGCCTCTTGTTCCCCTTTCTTCGATGTTAACATTTTTACTAGAACGAATTTAAAGAGCTCGTTTAAGTTATGTTTCAATTTTTGTAAATCATTCCTGCTCTGCAGGAAAAAAAACAACCTAGCAACTTTGGAGATCTATAAATAGGGAAATTGCTTTTTTTTTAAACAAAGAGTAAAATGAGAGATATCTGTTTTATTTTCTAAAATGGTATGTTTTTAAGCGAATAAATTAAAAAGTACTATTAGTATATTCGCGTTTATTTACGATGGAAGAGAGTCTTATTACTGAAGGACCCAGGTGTACTTCAACACATCCTATATCGATCTCTATCGGAGCAGTAATGTCGTCTGAAGGACAATCTGAACGGAAAATCGGTAGTGGAATGTCACAAAACTGCCTTGTTGACAATTTCTGAACGGATACTGTATGTAGAACACACTGAAATTATATCAAACACTTTCTAAAATTTTGATGGTTACTGTTTTAAACGTTTTAATTTATTTTGGTATCTGAGAAATCGATCCTGAACGTTTACTTGTTTATAAAAAATGGGACAAAATCTTATATATATATATATATTAGAAAATAATATGAAAGAACGATGACATTCCAAACTAAATTATTAAAATTTGAACACTAAACTAATAATTTTTTTAAATTTATTCTTAAACTATTCTAAATCTGAATAAGTAAATTATTAACAATTCACAGATAAGTGCTATATGTTAAATGACATTTTTAAAGATAAGAAAATTGTTTTGGTTTTATTGCCTCTTTTAAGAGAGCGTTTAGATAATCAATCCCGATAAAAATCTCTATCGATTTAAAATACGTAATTATCCGATTGTTATGTACACAAAACTCGACTCATTTTATGACAGAATTAACACAAATAAAATACTATATAAAACTACACATCTGCCTTTAGTTAAAATTGATTTTTTTTGCTTTCCGTTAAAGTTTAAACTTACTTACCAAGCCCACAAGGATAAAGAAGACTATGAACGCTCTTCCGAGGGTTGTCTTGCAGCAAATGTCACCATAACCTACCGTGGACATAGTGACAATAAGGAAATAAACACATTCCCAATAAGTTAAGCTTTGAGGATTAGCAAAATCCAGTGGATCTCCTGAGTTTTCTAACTAAAAAAAATAAAGAAAATTTTTATGGGGTAAGTTATTCCTGCTTGTAAAAATTGCATGACAACATTGTTCATGACTAGAGACTCACTAGATGGATTATACCCGCTGCTGTCAGCCAGACACTGATCACAATGGACACCAACTGGGCTAGGCGTATAGAACTGCTAGTCTTGAGCACGTTCAGATATTGCAATATATCGGGCACAGACATTAACCGCAAAGCACGCAGAAACCGTAAACCTGAATGGGTGGAAAAAAAAAATAAACAAGAGCGTAGCAGAGTAAAAATAAAATATGGCTGTACTGAATTAAAAACGTACCAATCCATGTACGGTCAAGATATATGGAGACAAAGGACGGTGGAATGGTAAAATAATCGACGAAAGAATAAAGTTCCAGCATGAACCATAACTTGTCACTGGCAGCTATAAACTACGAGTAAAAATATCTTATATGAAAATTCTATTTAAGACTAAAATATATTAAAAAAAATGAAATTATTAATTTACTAACACGTATAAAAAAGTACACCATAAAAAATATATTCAGAGCAAGGTCTATTTGCTGTGTTGTGTTTGTTGCCCAGGACTGACACATCTCGACGCCATCCCTACAAATTTTCGGAAGAGTAGAGAAACGTGTTAGCAACATCAAAAAATTATTTTCTAATCTTTTAAAGAAATAAAAGATTCATCCAAATTGCATAGTCAAAGGTCACTCACCCTTTTGTAGAATGTCCGGTACTGATGCAAAGAAAGGAAGGTAAAATTGTCAAGTTTATTTTTGCATATAGAAAAATCACTAAATTTTATTTCAATTTTTGTTAATTTTATTAAAAAGGAAAAAAATAGCAAGAGAAAACATATCTATTTGAGCTATGACGTCAGGATCAACATGGAGTTCCGATCTAGTAATCAATACTCGGCAAAGATGTTAAGAAAGGTTAGAATCGATTCTGACTACGTCATTTAAGAATTATTGGTATATATATATATAATATAAATTGCAGTTGTTCATTTTATTTTCATTTCTTTCAAGCAGCACTTTGACCAACTAAAAATAAAAAATTATTTTAGTAAATTAACAAATACATTATATAAAATGTATCATAATATATTGTAAAGGAAATAAATCCAGTAAAAATATTAAATTTTTATTTTATAAATAAATAAACAATTATTTTTTATTTTTTGAACAAAATAAATTCATATACAGTCAATTCTCGTTATTTGCAGATTCCATATTTGTATATTCGACTACTAAAACATAAAGCAAAGGCTGAAAATGTTGGGAAGAAAGGTTCGCAGGAACACAACTCTATTTCCCATAGGCATAAAAAGGTTCAGTATTTTGCAAAGAATTTACAGAATGTAACTACCACAAATAACAAGAATCAACTGTGTACCATATTAAATAAAAGACAAGGTGAAGTCAATAATTTCTAGAATTTAATTTAAAAATTTCTAGAAATTATATGTATATTATGTTTCCATCAAAATAATCTCCTTTAACTTCCATCATTGATGAAGTTTAGTGTTATTATGTTTGTAGCTATTTATATTAATGTCTTTTAGAGTCTTGGTTAGCTTATTGAACTTCAGTTATTGAATTTGAAAAATGTTTTTTTTTTTTCTAGTGGCTTTTTCATTCTAATAACAAAATAGAAGTCATACTGACAGTGCAAATCTTGCATATCAGTATGCAAGATACAAATCTTGATATGCATTGTTTAACATTTTAATAGTAAATTGGCTATAAATATTTTTTTTTAATTAAAAATGTAGTAAAGCAATTGCTTATCATCTTGGGGATTCAGATTCAATTCCAGCATGATTTTATATCTTGAAGTCCAGATTCAATTCCAAATTATTTTATAGCCTTGAGAACTCAGGATTCAAATCCAGGTCATTATACAATCTTAAAGGGTTTAGTATTCTATTATCTATTATTAATAGTAAAATAATTATTATTATTGGTCATTTTTGACTTACAATGGAGTTATCAAAACATAATCCAATCAAGACAATCTGTATTAATAGTTGTAATATTGTAGTTAAACTTTATTTTTGTAATACGAATAAGTAATTTGAATTTATAAATATTAAAAGTTAATTATTTATGCTTTGGTAGGGCAAAAGAAATCATTTGTATTCAGAAAATGTCTGAACCAAACTTCTAATTTGGCTAAATACAATATAAAAAATGTCAAGAATTTTACTCAAACATAATACCAATGCTAAACTATTAGAAGCAACTATATTTTTTATTATTTTATATTGCAAATTTTCAAAACCTTGTTAATTAATATGTAATATATGTATACATAAGAAATCTTTTTTTTTTTTATTTTAAATAAAAAAATACCAGATTATAATAGGACACAATAGAAAAATTAATGTAATTTTAGATTACGTTAATTTCTTGTTCCCTAGGTACACTAATTTAAATAAAAGTAATTGTTCATAAATGTTTATATGATATGATAAAATAGATGAAATTATTTTTTAAATATATTTGCTGAATGTATCATAAAAAAACAGCATTAAAGTATGAGTTGGTAAGTGTCCATGTGCTAAGCTTGCATCTAAGAAATCATATTTTATTCTGGATTTCAGATTTTTTAAGGAGGATCCAGATTCAGTCTGTTGAAACCCATTTTTCAATCTTTTGTCAGATCCAATCAAGGCTGCCATTGATCCTGTAATAGATTCAGAAATAGTTGCCATATTTCTTGTTATAAGATTTGGTGGAATATTTGAATTAACCATTTACTAATCAATTATAAAATATAGAAAGATAAATGATAACATACAATATTGAGAAAAATATAGTTTGAACTGGTTTCTGATGCATTTCTAAATAATCATTTAAAATGTTTCAAAACTCTAAAAAGACACACGCTTTCATCCTGGAAGATCCAGATTCAATTCCTGGATCCCACATTTCCAGTTTTTTTTCAAGAGAGGTCCAGGCATAACTTGTTGAACTCCATCCAGTCATTGCCATCAGGCAACCCTCCTGATGGTTAATCCTATCAGGAGATGACTGATGATGTGCATGGAAATGCCCTGTTGTTTAATACTAATTGAGTGGGAAGTAATGTAAAAGTAAACAGGAAAAAAAAAAGCTCAACAAATACAGGTAGTTTTTGACTTACAATGGGGTTCAGCTCAAATCCCATCTATCATAATTGGAAATCCTAAAATTTATGGACTGCCAACTACAAATATTCATTATTACATTCTACTTTATTGTAATAAACTTAATGAATACAAAAATACAAGAACCAGACACAAAAAGGATGGTTTTCGTATATCAGATATTAACATCGATGAAAGAATCAATTTGTCAACTGCACTGACCAAATCACAGAATTTATTGATGACATTGCCATAATTTTCAATGACACTGTAAGTTGAGATAGTCATAAATTGAGAACTACCTGTAATTTTATTTCTGCAAATTTAAAGTTTTTTTTTAAACTATTTATTATGATAAAATCAAAATAATAATTACAATAGAAATTTACAAACTGAATATGCTTAAATAAATGAGCTAATCTAGTAGCATTTCACTTTTTACAATCAAAAATAAAATATTCAACATAATCACTATAATAAATGTTTAAATAAATGACCTTCAATAACTAAACCATATCCTAATCTATTGTAAAAGTTTCTCACTACATTATTGCAGGAAAATATTGATATTATTGGCTTGGCAGGAAAATATGGGAAAAATGAGTGGCTGAAATAAAATAATAAAAGAGCCATGCCCCTTTTAATGTAGATTTTTGTTTACATTAGTATTTTCACATTTTTTTGATAAAAATACAGTGAAAAATTAAATAAAATATCAATGATTAATAAAAAATATTGCCTATTTTAGCAGAATTAAGCAATATTTAGGTATTATCTAGAATATTTTTTAAAAATTTATGATTTTATAGTTCATTTTATAAAAAAATTTTATTAACTAATTTTTCTCAACATATAATCAGAACAACATGAACACAGTAATTTAGAATATATGAAAGGAGGAGAGGAAAAAAAACATTAATTTTCTGAAAAATATTCAATCAAAAACTTTTATAATAAAGAATTTTAGCAAGAAAACATTTAGGAACCATCATCAGAAATTAATTATACTCCTTTTTCAAAAACTCTAAATAAAATTATAATAAACAAATTAGGATGAACCAAATTTCAGTTTTAAAATTCTGTTGTTTGTTTCTGCCAAGTGCGGCAAGTCATGTCCATAGCCAATGGCAGTAAATGGCTTTGGACATCATATCACATCTGTAGCGACACAGGTTAAACAAAATTTATATTGAGAAACTGTTATGACAGAATTTAGTTCAAAATAAAATAAATTTATAATAATGAATATATAATAAATACATACAAAATATATGGTTAGCAGTATTAATTTCTAATTACTATAATCTAGCCTTTAAATAACAGATTTGATTACAATAAACAAAAGCATATTAATTAAATTATATGTTAAAATTAAAAATTGGGAAATTATTAATATAATTTACAAAATTTCAGAAATTACCTTTATAAGCATATTCTAAAGCACTTGATACTGTTCTCATATCTGCTTCTATGCTTTTTGCCCAATTTTCTACATCTCCTATTTCCTAAAATTATAATTGTATGTTTAAAATGTATGCATTATCTAAATATTTACTGATAAAACATTACAAAGTTTTTCATAATCTATGTGTGCATCTTTCACTTTATCATTTTAAAACCAAATTACATCTTACATTTAACAGCATTTATAACTGATGTAAAACAACTAATTCATGATTAACAAGAAATTTCTAATCAACTAATAGTAAAATATTTGAATCTGAACAATAGAAAGATATGATGATTAATATATATGACTATTAGATATATTGTCAAATCAAAACATTTATAAAATTTATTCTTTATGAAACATTTCATGTAATTTTTTATTTAATGAAAACTGTTTGATAATTCTTACTTTAAGTGCTTGGTTGAAGCTTTCCACAAGATGTAGCCACTGGGCAGTTTGTTTAGCAAAATGGGTTACATTTGCATGAAGATGTTTTGCTTCAGCATCTAATCTTTTCTGATTCAGATATGCTTGAGCCACTCTGAAAGAAATTAATTTTTAAAACTAGAATTACAGATAAATTTAAAATAAATTTATTAATTATAATATTAAATGTTATATTTAAATAGTTATATCAATTTAAATAAAACTTCAATTTTACCCCACATTCAAATGGTCTACCAATGCCGAAGTTAAATTATTTGCTGCTATGATAGCTTCTTTTCTTTTCTTTTCTGTAAAATTAATAATTTATTAAATATTTTAGATTATAAATTCTTGATTTATTTTTATTTAAATAAACTGATTTATTCATATAAGAATTAAAGCTATATATTATTTCATTGAAAAATCTGTAAACTGATTAAACAGCAGCAGCAACCTAGGGATTATATTTAGAAAGAAAAAATTACATAATTTAAAAAATCAATACAAAAGAGGAACTTCCACTTGACAAAATTATAGTTCAAACTAGCACTACTCTAAAGTGGAAAAAGAGAGAAAAACTTAGAAGCGCTTTCGACTTTAAGTCATCTTCAGCTACAATTCGAACATATAAGATTTTAGAACATAAGAACGTTAAATAGAACAATTTGAAGTTTAAAATATAAAATAAAAAATAAAAATAAAAGTTGAACACATAAATATTTACGTTATACTACAACATTACATATAAATAAAATAGTAATTAAAATAATGTTAAAAACTAATACAAGTTAATACAAGTTACATACAATAAAAATAAAACAGACTTAGTTATGAAACATTGATGTGGACACTGGATATAATTTACAGAAACCATTGAGCTGGTATGGTGACGGGCTGATTGTCGTTAATAACGTAGGCTTTCTTCTTATATGCTATGATAACAAGGGCTTCGGCAGTCTTGATGTCTTCAGCTTTATTAAATTGATGAACTATATGCGCTTGATCCCAATCTATATCCAGATCATACTTGTAAAAATGTTTAACAAGGGCAGTAGAAAAGGTGGCTTTTCTTATATCATTCTGACGTTCTTTCAAATGGGTGGAGAGAGACCTAGTTGTACTGCCTACATACACTTCATGCCTGTTAGAGTCCTTGTTATAAATGGGGATTACATACGTGCCTGCCCTTTTAGATGGTAATGGTGGTTTGGTATTTTTTATGTTGTGAAAAAGGGTGTTTAAGTGTGCAAAAGGTAGAGACTTATTATATTTCGATAACTCATTGCATATGGGTCGTAAGGCCCTGTGATAGGGAACAGGATGTAAAAAGGTGGGATTAGACTGTTATGAGTCCCCAGGAGAGCCATTATCATTACGTGTATTATTAATAATGGACCTATTAATATTGGAAACGAAAGTTTCATCATAACCATGTAGAAGGATTAGACTGTTATGAGTACCCAGGAGAGCCATTATCATTACATGTATTATTAATAATGGACCTATTAATATTGGAAACGAAAGTTTCATCATAACCATGTAGAATGGCTTGGTTAACTATAGTATTATACTCAGCCTGCTTACTGGAGTCATCCGAACAGTGATTTTGCAGAGACTACACACACACTGTTTGGATGATGCCAGTAATCAGGAAAACAGTGAAATAATCAGAACAATCAGATTTAAGAGGGGATATCGTTTTTCCTATATATCGTAAATACACTCTATAACATGAATCTTGCCCAACAAGATGAGAGAAACTAGTCGAGCCTTCCGGCTTCACTTTTAAACCAGAAGTGCTACCTCCAATTATATTTAGAGCTCAACGAGATTTTCTGACATTCAAAGAAACAAAAATATTCTTCTTCTTTCTGTTAATATGGAGAGTATGGCCCACCTACCTTGTCCTCCGAACTATAGCTGGTAGTTATTGGCTTGTTATAGTCTCTCATTTTAACGAAATTTTCTAAAGCCTGTATGTGTCGTAGGATGTTTGTAACAAAAATATTGCTTTTTCCCAATACTTTTATATATTCATTGTAATTTTCATTATTCAGTAAGAATAAAGATTAAATTTTCAAATTCAAAATTATTTTCAATATAGAAAATATTAAAATAATTCAATAGTATAGATATATCACGGTATACCTATATCACAATGTTTCTTTAAAATTAAATAAACAGAGCATATCTTATTGTTTTTATAATTTTGTTAAATTAGATTCAACACATTTGTAGACAAGATATTTTATATTTATTCTTACCAATAACAAATTAAATTATTTTACGTTATTATTATTTAATTTGTATTAAATTTTAAATATGAACCTTGTTCTTCTCTTCTTGTTACATATCGCTGTTGATGCTCTTTTACAAGACTAGATAACATCTTCCTTCCCTTCCAATATACAAATTCAGACTAACAATCCAGTGTCGCGACCTCTAGAGTTTAAAACATTTTTTTATATATGAAATATATCGCATATTCTACAACTATCGATGGCTACATTTTCATGACCCGAAATTTTAAAATATTCGGGTCATGAAAATTTTAAAATGTCTAAAATGAAAAGACGAAAATCTCTCCATTATGATATATATATCATAATTATATTATTTTGCAATGTTATTGCAATCACGTTTGTCATTCTTTGAAAGAAATAATATTTTGTCAAATAAAATGCTTCGAATACAAGTATATTTTTTTATTTATTGTCATTAATAACCAAATTAAATATATGTGACTATCTCGAACTCATCGATAACGTTGATTCTTGTATTTTTGAATTAAACAATTGCTAACACATAAATGTGTCCATAGTTCACACCGATAGCTTTAGTTGGACGCATTTATGCATCCATAGCAGGCAAAGTATTAATTAAAAATTGCGTATATATTTATAAACACTACTTATTTTATCTATACATATAAGCCATATTTTGAGATGGCCCCATGAGAAATATCCAATCGGGCCCTGAACTAACTTAATCTGGCACTGCTTTTATAACAAGTTAAATAATAAGGCATCAATTTTAATAAAGAAATAAAAATAGTAAAGATCAATATTCTTTTGTAAAGACGAATCATCTAATAAAGAAGATTAAATAATTTAAATTAAAAAAATCTGATAAAAATGTCGTTGGAATGCCATATAGTAAAACAATCGCTTGCCTTTTGGATACGGATCTAATCCCAGCCTATACTTCCAGAATTTTTTCAGGGTTTCGAGTTCGATTTCACGAACGTAAGATTCTGAATCCCTTAATTACTTAGCTGATCCATAACAAGTAGATGAGATTTGTGTCTCGTGGTGAGTTCTGAAATAACTTTGTGGCTTACATTGGAAAAAGTGTAAAATCGAAACCCTGAAAAAATTCGGGTCATGGATCAGCTAAGTAATTAAGGGATCCTGAATCCCTTAATTACTTAGCTGATCCATAACAAGTAGATGAGGTTTGTGTCTCGTGGTGAGTTCTGAAATAACTTTGTGGCTTACATTGGAAAAAGTGTAAAATAGAAAGCAAAAGATAGCAACTATGGGGTAAAATAGAATGTCTATTTTGCTCCAAGAATTCTCAGATGATGATTGTTTCTCTAAAATTAAATCATTAAAATTATGAAGTAAAATGTAATGTAGACTTTTAAATAAACATATTTAAATATGTATCATCTAATTACGTTTGTTTGAAATATGCCGCCGAATCACACAAGTGATACTATTAGCAACTTGTAGTGGCACTTTTAGAGCCCACCACAGGCTGGCCAATAGCCATGGTCAGGTTGCCGAAAGATTTGATAGATGGGATTCAACGGATCGAGCTAGGACCCCCCCATGAAAAACTGAAAATATAGGTTCCAAAGTGGTAAGCGACTGCTTTACCACGTAACAATCCGACCAACATCTAATTATGTAAATAATAATATCGTATTTTCTTTAGATAAAATACAGTATTACAATTGACTAAAGTTATAAGTAATACTATTACTCGGAAATTTATGCCATAAGGAATACCAAATGTGATTACATGATTTGTTCTCAAAAGATAAAATTTCTGCTGCTTTCCATTGCATTATTTTGTCTGTATAATGCAGATAAATTAAAACTCTAAACCACTCTGCTCTAATATATTAATTATAGTAATAGAAAATGCCATTTCAACTTCATTATTTTTATTTTAATTTTAAGATACTTTAATTTTTATTTATCTCTCTATAAGTAGAGAAGTCTATATTTGTCAGGTGGCAGTATAATACGTGTTCATGAATTCGACTTTTAAGAAATAAATAGTAGTGAATGGTGCACATGTGTATTACAAATTTTATAATTTAATAAAAAAAAAGAAAAAATTAATAGGAAAATAATGTATGTGCATATATTTTCACGAACTACTAAAATATTGTCAGGCTTTCAAATAAATATATTTAATCAGGCAAGTTAATTTATATATTTATTTTCAACATAAATTTTGGTATTTTATATTACAGTATTATATTGTTATGTGAAAATTTAACTTATTATCACATTGCACTATATTTTCTAGTTAAGACATTATAAAAAATTATCGGTTTATAATATCCCTGATATCCCAGAATTGCAAGATCTACCTGAAAGACAATATTATGATTCATATCATCAGATTGAAAAAGGAAAAGTATACGATATTAAACCATTTAAATTTTTATGTAAAGCCGGAAAAGCATATTCTTGGTGTGCCTGCGGACACAGTAGGAATCAGGTAAAATTTTATTGATCAAATTTATGGCACATTACAAAATTATTTAAATATTAGTATAAAAGCTTAAATATTTTAATTTTATAATGCACGGTATTATTTTATTAAATCTGGGATATTTCTGGAATTAAGTAAAAATCAATTTCCATTAAGCTTGTATTATTGAGGTGAATAAGTTTCAAATATTTTTCAGGTGTATAGTGCAGTTTTGCTTACAGTATCCATAAATTTAAAAAATGAAATCAGAATATAATAGAAATACAAATAATACACTTATTAGGACCAAGATTAAAGTAAACATATCTTTAAAGTACATAAAGTAAAAGTACATTTAAATATTACAATCCCTTTTTAGTTACATCTCAGAATACAGAATGCAGAATAAAATATAAAATCGAATTCAGAATTTTTTGTTGTATCATATAATCAGGGTGGATTTACCTATAGGCCAAGTTTTAGGGCACTGCGATTCTAGGGGCTCCAAAACTATCAATCAGTTTTCAGCTTTTATAAACTTTTAATAAGAAAAAATGGGTTTTTATTAAAGTGCTAGATAGAAAGTAAAATTTTAAAGGTTCCTTATAAGTTATAAGGAGTCTTTAAAATTAGATGTAGCTGATTTGAATTTTTTGGGGCCCAAAAGTTTTGCTCATCCTAGGGCCCCCAAAAATGTAAATCCGGCTCAGCATATAATGATAAGAAAATTTAATATGTATGAACAAAAACTTATGATGATAAATAAATATTAACATAAGTACATATAACAACAATCTGTTGTTATAAAAAAATAAAGTGTCAAGAGGCACGGCAGTGACCCTAAGTATGTACTTATGTTAATATTTATTTAACAACAATCTGTTGTTATAAAAAAATAAAGTGTCAAGAGGCACGGCAGTGACCCTAAGTCAAATAGTAGTCACTGACTGACTCTTATTACCAGAGTCATTACAACCAAAATTCAACTTGCTGTAACTTTGGTTCTAAGTTAAATATTATTAATCTGACAATTACCATTTGAGAAAAGTATTCAATAGCTATATAGATTGCTAAATTTGAAGTTTCATATTTAATTAATAATAGAATTAGAGTGGTTTAAAAATTGCAAACATTGACAAAAAAGCATCATTTTTCTTCTCCTCCTATGCAGACACCTCTACAGGTCGCATCGTTTAACTGATATTGATGAAATTTGGAAAATAGGTGTTTCTTAGTTTACTTGAGGACTCCTGAAAATTTGAGCACAATCGGGTCAAAACAAAGGGGGAGATATGAAACTTCAAATTTAGCAAATTAATAATAGAATTAGAGTGGTTTAAAAATTGCAAACATTGACAAAAAAGCATCATTTTTCTTCTCCTCCTATGCAGACACCTCTACAGGTCGCATTGTTTAACTGATATGATGAATTTGGAAAATAGGTTTTTCTTAGTTTACTTGAGGACTCCTGAAAATTTGAGCACAATCGGGTCAAAACAAAGGGGGATCCAATTTCCATAAATACCTTTACAGTGGTGGACAAAAGTATTGATACCCCCATTTTTTTATTATTATTTTGGCAATATTAGTGTTTGAGCTTAATGTAACGTTTTCAAACCCTATTTATGAAATTGGAAAGAGCAAAGAATAGTAAGGATAGCACATTCAATCAGAAATAGCAATTATTTATTTCTGTACAAACAAAAACTGAAAACATAAGGTGGACAAAAGTATTGATGCCTTACAATTAATATTTAATATGCCCACCTTTAGCAGAAATTACAGCTTGTAATCATTTTCGGTAGCCTTCAACAAGCTTCCTGCAAAAGTCTACGTCGACTTTTGCCAATTGTTCTTTACAAAATTTTTTTATTCTGCTATGTTCTTGGAGTGGCGATCCTTGACTATTTTCTTTAGCTGGCACCAACAATGCTCGATGACATTAAGGTCAGGACTTTGGCTAGGCCAGGCAGAAAGGAGCTTAATTTTGTTTTGATCAAAAAATTGCATTGTTGAATGTGAAGTTTAAAATGATAATCTTTAATATATGTTGTTACTAGTCAATGTCAATTGAAAGAGATTTAAAGTATTACAATTTTTAAGAATAAAAATATCATAGAGAAAATTTATATATTCCAGTAGAAATTTTTAACTTTTCTGAGATTCTTAGAAATGACAGAAGTGGTCAATCATCAGAAAATTTATGCAGAATAAGATTTCTTTAAAATATCAACATACCAAGAAAACAAATATTATCTATAATAATATGAGTGAATGAGTGAACAAGTGTTTGAGAGCATATCTGACAATTATTTTTAAACTATATTAGTTTATGTAAAAATTTTATGAATTAAAATAATTTAAATTATAAAAATCAATAATATTACTGGATTAAATGTTTTTTGATTTTACTAAAATTCAATTCTTTAAAATTAAGAACTTACAAAACTAATATGAATTTAATGTTAATATTTTTGCAAAAATTGAAAATTATTAAAACATACCAGATAATGTAACAAGACCTTCTTCCTTTGGTACTGTTCGTAAATAAGTATTACAGAAATCTTTAGATTCTAATGCAAGGAATACAACATTTCCCAAAAAATAGCCAGCTGTTTGACCCACAGAATTGCATGTAGAAGCATAACCCACATTTCGCCTAAAAAAAAATATATTCATACAATTGATTACTTAATTTATGATGATTAATTTTTAAATTTTTAAAAGGTTTAACAAATTTAGAAAACAAAAAAATTTCTTTTAAAACTGTTTTCATAATTTAATTTTAAACTAATGATTTAACCTCAGTTTAACTGATATTCTTCTTATTAATTAGTTAAAGGTAAACTTATTTTACAGATCTCCTTAACTAAAAGAAATACATGTATAATGAAAATTGTTTTGCATATAATATTGATATATAGTACAAAAATCAATAAATTAATTCTCTTATAATTAGGTAACTTTATACAAAACTATAAATTTCATTTATCAAAACAGGAAAAAGTATAATAGGAAGTTTCTTTCATTACAGATTTATTTCAACATATCAAGTGATTCTTTAACCAAACTGAAATAATATTTTTTCAATTGTATTTCATATCAATTTGAAAGTTTCTTTCATTACAGATTTATTTCAACATACCAAGTGATTCTTTAACCAAACTGAAATAATATTTTTTCAATTGTATTTCATATCAATTTTGCACTATTAAAATTTTTTTTCTATTAAAACAATCTTTCACTATAATTCAGTCAAATAAATAAAATAACTATTAATTACACTTTAACTGAAACATTTTCAACCATATATGCAATGCTCTTATTTGGCTGAATTACTTTTGCAAATTAACTGGGATAATTCATTTTGTGACTATCCCAATTAGTTAGGTATATACTGTATTTTTAAATTTTTGAAACAGTTTTAATTTTGTTTTATTGTATAATTTAAAATGCTTTTATTTATAACTTTTTATTGCAAAAATTAAAAAAGCAATATAATATGAATGATAATTCACTCTTAAATTATACAATAAAAGTCATTATATTCAGTAATTAGATTAATCTGAAAATAGTAAGTACAACATCACATTAATATATTCAAATACAGTTTATTTAATAATAATTTTTTTTATAAAGCTTTCCATATTATCTGAGTTTCTGATTATCCAAGGTTTCCTTAATTCACATTAACTTGGCCAATCAGGACTTTACTGTACATTAAATTTAAGCATTGTTGGACTTACACAATTTCTGGTGTAAAGAAAATTGAAAATTTTCTTTACACCAGAAATTTTTGAGTTATGTTAACCATATATTTAGGAGATCTATTAAATTTTTAACTATTAGCTTTAAGAATTTCCTATACTAACTTCATTACATAATGTAATAGGAAAAAATTCCTAATCAGAGAATTAAAATTCATAAACTTGCTGTAAATTATTAATAATTTATAAAATTACCTGGATAACATTGTAAGTGCCCATCCATCTACAGCAATATCTTGAGTTGCTGCAAGGAAGTTTAACAAAAAGAATATCACTGTTAAAATAAATACATTTGGATGCTTTTGATCTGGATCTTTCCCCAACAGAAATGGAATGAAATTTGATAATATTAACATAAAAAGGCCAATTAAATACTGTATTGGAATTAACCATGATTTTCGTCTTCCAAATTTTGAATAATATTGTGTATCAACAATAGGTGCCCAAAGTAATTTCATACTAAATGGCCAATGAGCAAAGCTGAACATTGCTTGCTCTTTGTAACTTATATTTTTATTTTGAAGTACTAAAGGAATACTTCCACCTAAACCTAATGGAATTCCTTGTAGTACATATAGAATAAGCAACAAACAAATATTTTGTCTGTCTCCAATTAATCGATCTCCCATATCTGTATCATTTACATCTTGCACAATAAGAGATGCAGATTGAGATTCTTCATGTTCATCATATCTTCTTTTCCTTGCTTCATTTTCCATACTCTAATTTTCAATAAGCATTCACTTGATCAACAAATATGTTAAAAACCTAAATAAATAAATAAATATAAATTAAGATAAGTTCATTATTTATAGTATTCATTTTACATACAGCTTTAATATCTCTAATATACAGTGCTTCCTGAATATAATGCTATTCTTAAATGTAACTTCTAATTTCTAGCACAATGGAGCAGACCAAAATATTAAACAAATAATAATGTTTGTAAATAGTGCAGAATGAAATTTTTAATAATACTCTAATTTTTATAATTAATAATAATAAAACATTTTCAAATGAGTAGTAGTATCATCATATTGAGTAGATCATTTCTAAATTTGTTTATTAAGAATTAATTTTTAAAAGTCAACATTAGGTTACTAATTAAATAATATTGGTTAATTACAAATTGAAATTAATTTTTTTTATTAATATATTCAATTTTTAAAGAAATATATAAGAAAGCATACCTTACAAGTTAGAAGCAAACAAACTAGAGTAAGAACACTTGGTAAACAGAGAACTCGATATAACATTGCATAAGCTTCTTTTAAATTCAAGTTTTCATTACTATCAATTCTTCTAATTTCTTTTTCTTGTTTTAGAAACATGATCAGAGTTGTAGTAAGTAAAAAAATAATTCCCCAGAAGCTTAAAAATCCTACAAATTATAATTTATTATATATGTTAAATCATTGGAAGTTTAGAGTATCTAGAAAATATAAATACAGTCAAATCTCTCTAAGCCGCCACCATCGGTTCGAAGGTCCTCTCTGGTGGTAAAGGAGGGTGGCAGTTTATGGAGGGTTTATGGTAACATGTGAGAAAACATGTATAGACTAGAATGACATTGTTTCATTTAATTAAAGATAATCAGAAATAAATTGCTTAGTAGCAGAAGGATTTTTATTTTTATATTCACAAATTAAAATCTTTTCGTGAACATCTAATGTCGTTTTTGACATTTTTCCGAGTAAGAAACAGCAACGATACTCACAACAGTTGATTTCATTTTCTTATGTTTATTTAGAATGTCTTTATAAGCTTTGTAAACGATTTTTCTAGTGTAACCATGACTTTCTGCAATTTTTATAATTGTTTCGATTTCATCATTTAAGAGACTAGTTGTAGAACAGTGGGTTAAGGCTCTATTCAGAAAAGACTTTATAGCCCTTTATTATATACCCATTTGTCGTTTGACCATTGTGGGATTATAATTGGTACATATGTTGGTTTCCTATAAACCTTTGTTGTTATTCTGTTATTATTAATTGAAATATCTATATCAAGGAAATGGATTCTCTTCTTTTCTCTCTGGTCTAGTGTTAATTTTAAGCCATAGCTCGGAATACTAAAGTTAAGTTTTAATTCTTCAGATTTATCTCTCTTATTCCAAATGATGAACACGTCGTCCACATACCTCATGTATAGTGTGGCTTCTTGTATTAAAGCATTTACTCTTGTTTCTTCAACGGATCGTAATACTAATTCAGTTAATACTCCGGCTAGTGAACTTCCTATAGGCACCCTCTTGACTTGTTTATAAAAATTCCCTTGGAACCTAAAAATAGAATTGTAACAAAATAAGTTAGAAATGTCTCTACACAAACCTGGGTTAGGTGCCGGGGTAGGAAGATTCTCTAGAAGGAAGCGATAGAGGGTTAGGCATGTCGGAGCTATATTTAAAGATGGATATAACTTTTCAAAATCAAGGGTTGTAAATACTGAATCTTCTACAATTTCCACTTCTTTAAGCTTTTCAACGAACTCCGCCGCCGATCCAATTACGTGTTGGTAACCCTTAAGCTTTAAATTGATCCATTTAGCTAACGCTTTCTCAACATTGTAAACAGGTGAGTGACATTTTTCCATAATAGGTCGAAAGATTAGAGGTGATTTATGGGTTTTCGCATAAGCGAAAAGTCTCGGGCAGGCTGGGTTGTTAATTTTCTTTACTCTTAAGAAACCTGGTAGATCCTCGTTTTTTAGTATGTTGTTCCATTTCCTTAGCAACATTTTTGTTGGATCTTTAGTTAACATTTATGCCTCTGATTGCTCAATGTAATCTAATAAGTATCTATCATATATTCGTCTTTCCAACAGTACCAGTTTTTTTTTGATTTATTTTCTCTTGTTATGGAAAGTTCATTGGTATATAACCACTCACATACTTGCTTAGCTAATACTTTTTCTTTTCTAGCTTGCAAGGTATTACGAGTATTTCTTTTCATATCTTTTAAAGTTTCTTCCAAGAATTTCCATCTATATCTTTTCTTCTGTACTTCGTTTAAATTTGCCACTATCCTTTCAAATTGCGGTATCATATTCTGCATTTTAATAATTGCTGGGAAGGCATAAGAGGGACCTTACTTTAAGATCTCCTCTAGCTGAGGCGGTACATTGACATTCCCAATTATTGTTAACACTTCCTCCAGTGGTACTGTTTTCTTCTGCTTGATTTTTATTTGTCCTTTTATAAGCCAACGTAGTTTTTTTATATATTTTTTTGCAGCTTACTCTTCAAGTCTTGAACTTTCTCCTGGATGTCATGTAGCCGGATAGTTTTTTTCTTGTGAATTTACATCAATTAGCTTACTCTCTAACTTCTTTTTTCTATCCATAAGTCTAAATACTTTTCTTCTACTATTAGTTGTTGCTGCTTTTAAGCAAATCTTTTTAGTATTTTCTAGAATCTTAGTTGAATTTATTGGAAGTTTGATGTTTAAGAATGTTTTTGGTAAAACTTCATTAATTTTACACTGTCTGAGAAACTCCCATGTTTCTTCTGCTCTCGTTAATTTAAACGAACAGTTCCTAAGTTCATACCATAAACGTTCCATTATTTTTAGCTGGCTCAGCTATCATCCAAACAACACAATTTTCACCGCTCTCATAGACATAATCTTAAATGTAACTTCTAATTTCTAGCACAATGGAGCAGACCAAAATATTAAACAAATAAAAATATACTGTTTATTATTTCAGAAATGTTTTCGGCGTATTTTTTGCCCTCTTCAGCTCTATCTATTACATAAATATTCTGTTTTAGAACATGGAACTTAGAACTACAAGATCGAATTAAATTTAAATTTAAACAAATAAAAACGATAAATCGGAAGAATTACAACTTAACTTTAGTATTTCGAGCTATGGCTTAAAATTAACACTAGACCAGAGAGAAAAGAAGAGAATCCATTTCCTTGATATAGATATTTCAATTAATAATAACAGAATAACAACAAAGGTTTATAGGAAACCAACATATGTACTAATTATAATCCCACAATGGTCAAACGACAAATGGGTATATAAGAAAGTGGCTATAAATTCTTTTCTGAATAGAGCCTTAACCCACTGTTCTACAACTAGTCTCTTAAATGATGAAATCGAAACAATTATAAAAATTGCAAAAAGTCATGGTTATCAATAACTTTTGAAAAAACAACTGCTTAACATAAATACTTTGTATTACGTAAAGATTAAGCACAACTTGCAGTAGAAATAAAAGAAAATCCGCAAACGCTTTCGGTCAAATGACCCTCTTCAGGCGGAGTTCCAATGTATAACGGAATTCTAAGGAACGCCGGTTCTATAGTGTTCTATTAAAAATTCATAATACAGTCGAAATTAGAATGTTCGTTGTTGATACAAATTTAAAAAAAATTTCACCACAAATCTTATTGATTTGTGGTGAAATTATATGTGGTAAAATATCACCACAAATCTTATTGAAACAAATCTTATTGATGACATTCCAATATTTGAACAAATCATAAAAGACGAACGCGACCTTGAAAAAGAACACCTCAGATGGACATTCCTAGCGCAATCAACAACTGAAAAGAGGTCAAAAAAAGCAGGCGACATAGCACAAGACACCTCTAATATTAAAAAAACCTTTAGATGGATGAAAGAGAAAGTCGCTTATAGTGTGGCTTCTAGTATTAAAGCATTTACTCTTGTTTCTTCAACGGATCGTAATACTAATTCAGCTAATACTCTGGCTAGTGGACTTCCTATAGGCACTCCCTTGACTTGTTTATAAAAATTCCCTTGGAACCTAAAAAAAAGAATTGTAACAAAATAAGTTAGAAAGGTCTCTACACAAACCTGGGTTAGGTGCCGTGGTAGGAAGGTTCCCTAGAAGGAAGCGATATAGGGTTAGGCATGTCGGAGCTATATTTAAAGATGGATATAACTTTTCAAAATCAAGGATTGTAAATACTGAATCTTCTACAATTTCCACTTCTTTAAGCTTTTCAACGAACTCTGCCGCCGATCCAATTATGTGTCGGTAACCCTTAAGCTTTAAATTGATCCATTTAGCTAATGCTGCCGCCGATCCAATTATGTGTCGGTAACCCTTAAGCTTTAAATTGATCCATTTAGCTAATGCTTTCTCAACATTGTAAACAGGTGAGCGACATTTTTCCACAATAGGTCGAAAGGTTAGAGGTGATTTATAGGTTTTCGCATAAGCGAAAAGTCTCGGACAGGCTGGGTTGTTAATTTTCTTTACTCTTAAGA
>AYEL01072197.1:0-41372 GCA_000484575.1 Olivierus martensii
GCTTAGCACCCAAATCGGAACTCGCATCACATGACTCGTGTCTTAACATCAGAGTTGCCAGATTGGATATTTTTTCGCAAATTGGATTGGAAAAAAAAATACTATACTGTACATGAAATATAAAATTGGGAGAAAAAATATTACAGTTAAACAACGATAGTCTATGGGAAAATTAAGACTTGGGAGACTTTTTTTTTTTTTGAAAAATTGCAACTTATGGAGTTGCCAGATGGAAATCTTCATAAGTCTATTAAAAGATTGATTTACTTTAATCTTAGACTTATTAAACTTGAAAACATGCAATAGAACAAAGCATAAGAATATACAGTACTTATTACTAAAAATATTTACAGTATTTCTATTTAACACACATTGTTAAAAGTATGATAATGTATCATAATTAGCCTGTCTTAAAAGGACCACCTGTACATAAAGACCATTTTTTCATGTCCCTTGTGTGGTCTCTCTAGACAGGTTTCACTGTAATGTTAATTTTTGGTTAGTAAAACCAGACGAGGAGCAGTCCAAGAACGACACACGATTTTGAAGGGGTGAAACATCAGAAAGATGGGCTTTTTGATACTTCACTTTGAAGGGGTGAAACACCAAAAAGATGGGTTTTTTGCCGTTAGTTATTTAACATTACTATTATTCAGCTTTGTTATCATATACATACAGTATAGTACAGAATTATCTCTTTTAAAAAGTATCAAAATGGATGAAAGGAAAAACACTTTTGATGATAAAACAGGAAACGAAAAAAAAAAAAAGAAGAGGTTAGTGATTATGCTAGAGCAAAAAAAAAAGGATGTAATTGAGCGACATAAAAGTGGCGCTCAACTTCCACTTTTGATTTGGCGGTTGGTTTGATGATTGTATGAGATGCAATTCCTAAGTAAATTATTAATTTAGATGACGAACAACGATGTTAAATATGAAAATAAATATTTCTTAAACAGTTAGTATTGTCGTTATTCAGCTTTGAAGGGGTGAAACACCAAAAAGATGGGTTTTTTGCCGTTAGCTATTTAACATTACTATTATTCAGCTTTGTTATCATATACATACAGTATATTACAGAATTATCTCTTTTAAAAAGTATCAAAATGGATGAAAGGAAAAACACTTTTGATGATAAAACAGGAAACGAAAAAAAAAAAAAGAAGAGGTTAGTGATTATGCTAGAGCAAAAAAAAAGGATGTAATTGAGCGAAAAAAGAAGAGGTTAGTGATTATGCTAGGGCAAAAAAAAAAGGATGTAATTGAGTGACATAAAAGTGGCGCTCAACTTCCACTTTCGATTTGGCGGTTGGTTTGATGATTGTATGAGACGCAATTCCTAAGTAAGTTATTAATTTAGATGATGAACAACGATGTTAAATATGAAAATAAATATTTCTTAAACAGTTAGTATTGTCGTTATTCATTGTGGGGATGGCTAATGGCCGGAATCTCACAAAGCAAGAACCAATTACCATATTTTACATATAGTTAATACTTCAAATAGTGCAAATTTGATTAGTGTGAGAAATTTGTGGAACCCATTATTTGCACTAATTGAGACCTACCTGTATTTTCAGAATTATTTTCTGGAATTTAGAACTGGCTAAGCAAGATTCTGGAACTTGCAAAATCATGAAACTGTTAGATTTAATTATTAGTTATACCTTTTTTGAATATTGTGACTTTGCAGCATAACTAAATAAATCAAACAACCACAAAATTTACTAATTGCATATATCACAAAAAAAAAATTGAAAATGACCCACCTCTATCACTCAAACATTTATAACTCGTGAAAGTAATAAACTCAATAGTTTCCACAACATATATAACATTATCAGGAAAATCATTCTCTGCCTATTTATACTTTATTAATTTTAAGTATTTAAAAAGAATTTTTAAGTATAATTTTTATATCAGAACCACTTCCAAAAATTACATACATCAAATTAGATTGACCATAGATAAGCATTTCCAAAAGAACTTGACATATTATCTGACACAATTTCTGGGATATGCTTTAGAGAATTAAAAGATTCTCTCCCATCAATAAGTGATAAAAAGTGTGAAATAGTGCTTCTGTTGTGCTAAAGATTTATTTTAAAAAACTGTATATCTCAGAAATTACACTAAACAGAACATCAAATTCTATTGGAAACTCATCTTTAATATGTCTAGATGATATTTATTTAATTTTTAGAAAAGGTCTCTACTTTATTACAACATTTTCATATGAATATTGATATCACATTTTATAATTTAAACTGCATATTTAATTTATTAATTTCTTTATAAACAATAACAATACAACAACAGAAAATTTCCATAATGCATGTTTTACTAGATTCATCTGAACATAATAAATATAAAAATATAGGCAGATTAAATGACACATTGCATTAATTCAATGTTTAAGTGGACTTTGATCAGTCATCACCAGCCATGTTGCAAATCAACTGACCATAGTCTGAACTAAATAGATTTACATTCATATTTTAAACATTAATCAACAAACTCAGCCAAAATGCAAAATGTCTGATTTTAAAGAATGATTATAACATATGCATGTGTGCATGCATGCTTTTGTATAATATACATGCTATATATATATATATATATATATATGCATGCATGTGTAATTTTTTGACAGATATATACAGTATATATATATATAAATACATAATATTCATAAAAAATTACAATAGCTCATCTTAGATGATTAAATTAATATTTTCAGACTTAAATTATTAATAATTTACTTTTAATTTTTTTCAATATGTTTAAAATGAAAATCATTAATTATAGTTTTTTTTCTATCAATTACTTATCCTCTAGCATTAGTATTGATACGGATCATTGCATTAACACTTTTATAATTATTTTTCAATAAATACAAAGTTATAATTTAAACTTGATTTGGAAATATTATAGATTATTTGAAACTAGTAAACCCATTGCAGCTACATCAGTATCAAAAGAATGTATTGTGATCAGTGAATGATTAACTAGAAAGCAAACATTCCAGGCAGATACACTGTGCCATCTATAGAATAACTTATAAAATTTTTTCGATATTTGAATTTTGAGGAGGGACCCAAAAATAACCAGAATTTCCTGATAAAAAACATGGACTTTATTTTTTTTTTTAATACAACTTTTTTCAAATACAACTTTAATCACCTTCAAAGTACTCTCCATTAGTACTAATGCACTTGTCCAAACGTTCATTCCATTGTTGGAAGTACTTTGCAAATTTGGCCTCTTTGATACCTGCTAGCACCACAATGACATTGCATTTGACATCGTCGACATCAGCAAAACACCTGCCTTTCAAGTCCCTTTTCATCCGATGGAACAATAAGAAGTCCACGGGAGCCAAATCTGGCAAATAGGATGTGTGGGTCAAGGTAGTCGTCTGCGTTGAGGCCAAAAACTGGTGAACACTGAGAGCCGTGTGTGCGGGAGCATTATCATGATGCAGGAACCACTCGCCAGAATTCCACAAGGCTGGATGTTTTCATGCCATACTTCTGTGCAGCTGTTTCAACACCTCCAAATAGAATTGTTGGTTGATGGTCTGGTTTTGAGGGACGAATTCTGAGTGTACGATTCCTTTGATGTCAAAAAAACAGATCAGCATTGTCTTCAAATTCTATTTAACTTGACAAGCTTTTTTTAGATGAGGCGAGTCAGGTGACTTCCATTGACTTGATTGTTGTTTACTTTTGAGATCGTACCATAGCACCATGATTTGTCACCTGTGATGATTTTGTTGAAAAACTGTGGATATCTGTGACTGCATCCTTCATTGCACAACAGGCTTCTACATGATGATTCCTTTGCTCTTTGGTGAGAAGTCTAGGCACAAACTTAGCAGCCACTCGTCGCATTCCCAAATCTTCATGTAAAATGCGCTGAATAGAGCTCCAGGACAACCCGGATAAGTCTTTGAGTTGGTCGATTGTTCTGCATCGATATTCCCTGATGAGATCACAGATTTTGGTGATGTTGTCCTCGGTTCACGCACTTGAAGGACAACCGGAATGGGACTGATCTTCAATGGCCATTTCTCCCCTTTTAAACTGAGAAAACCATTCGTACACTTGCGTTTTACTGAGAGCATGTTCTTTGTAAACTGTTTGCATCATCACAACAGTTTCAGCTGCATTCTTGCCAAGTAAAAAACAAAACTTCACAGCCGCACACTTTTCGTGAGAATCTGCCATTTCTTCGTGTCACGAATGCACTACAGACACACACACAGAACTGCCAGAGAAACCACATGCATCATTGTCGGTTGACACCACTTGGTATACTGACTCAGGAGAGATCCTCCCACAGTGCCCTAGTGGCGCAACCTCGTGGAGGAGTATGATTCCAGTTACTTTTGGGTCCCCCCTCATATAGTTTCATTGCATAGTCTTTGGGATATTTCAGCTGAAATTTGTATGTGACACTAATGAGGATAAACAAATTATTATATAGGCTGTTTCAAAATATATATCATGTTATAACATAGTATTGATTTAAGATAGCAATCAATTTCAACAAAAATTTATCATAAATTAATCATATGTAATACAATTGCAGTTCCTCTAATGTTGAAATTGTCAATTATGCCAGTTTGTATCAATAATTAAAGATCTTTTATATGCAATATAATTTTATTCATTATGTAGTATTGCCAAAAATATTTTTTAAATATTTTAATACTTTTCATTATTTATTCTATAGCCTTTCTTTTTAAGTTTCCTCTTAACATACTTTCTAGATATTCTACTAACATGGTTCTAGGTTTCTAATAACATAGTACTTAATTTCTACTAACAATAGTTCTAAGTTTCTACCTAACTTAAAATAAGTTATTAATACTCCTCTATACAGAGTTACTTTCACACATGTCATCACATAGGTTAAGTTGGAAGGGTTCTTTGCTTTTACTACATTTTGCATTTAATTTTGGCTCAGAACGGCTCCCTTAGTACTCTATTTGAGTGGAAAGGGGCAATCAAAATTTAGCCACCAAGCTTACCATACAAAAGAAAAAAAAAGAAAAAGATATAATTACAACTTTGTGTCCTTGTCATGGAGGGGGGCAATGAGTTGGGAGTTCATATTTCCCTAGCTAAAGGAGCTGTGGTTCTACTCAAATCAAAATATAAGGTATCATGCTGATGCTTTAGAAATACTGGAATAGCAAAAGATGCAGTACCCTTCAAGAATGATCCCTTCAATGCATGAAGTCAAACCTCATCATATTTAGCCTTCCACCTATTTTGGAGGATAATAAGGTAGTAATGATGTTTCTTCTTCCAATTTTGTAGACCTGTATAGTTTTTAAAAACAAATCTCTGTATGGTAACTCTTTGAGTGATCCATCTTTTAGGGCTAAAAGCAGTCCAATGACCTTCAGCAACTGGAATACATTTCTTAATTAACTTTCTCTGATATATAAGAGAACTAGATATGTAGGCTCTAGTCTTCCTCCTGGGGTAATGGACCTACAAATAAAACTCTATATTTTTAGCCAGAATTCTACTCTACTAAAGTGGATCTGGGGTCCTTTAAAATTGAAAGCAATTGAATACAAGGAAATTACTTAGGACCATTCCTTGATATTCAGGTGGCTTTTGACTCTACCTATTTTGAACAAATTTACTTTGTAGCAAGCAGACATGGAATTTCTTTAACAATTGCTTGTTGGATTGGTTCCTTGCTAAAGCATAGAAATGTTTAACATACACTTTAGAAAAGGAAGTTAAGATATCTATAGACAAAGTGTGTCTACAGGGGTAATTTCTCTTCTGCTGTGATCTCTTATGGCAAATGATCTTTTAACAATATTCAATGGGAAGGGTTTCTTCTCTGTTGGCTATTCTGATGATATAGGATCATTGTGGTTGGTAAGTTTCATAGAACTGTATCTGAAGTGCTTCAGACAGCTCTCAATATACACCATCTTGTTAATCAAGCAAAAGACTTTAAGTATAGCTTCTACAAGCCCATAGAGCTAGTGCAGGCTATACTTACCCAAAATGCCTCTACAAACTCATAGGGCTTGTAAAGGCATTTTGGGTAAGACATGAGGACTGAAGACAAAGTTGTTTTATTGGATATACACCATGGTTGTAAGATTCATTATTAACTATGTTGCCATCATATGATGGCAGCGAGTTCTGTTAATAATATGCAGACTGAACTTGAAAAAATTCAAAGGATGGCCTGTCTGAACATCACATGAGCTATGAGGATTTCACTTACTGATGTTCTTAAAAGTCTCTTGGCATTTCCCCCTTGCATTACTGTATGTGTTGACACTAATTCCTGTGAGAGTTGTTATAGATTCCATTGTTATAGAAGAAAAATTTCTTGGATCACATAGTGGAGCACTCATCTTTTGAATGAAACAAAATACACATTCACATTCTTGAGATGTTCATATGATGCCCAGATTCAGTTTCTTCAAACTCTTCACAATTAATTTTTCCAGCATGAAGGAATGTATTTTGTTAAATAAAATTGGTGAGTGATACAAAGTAAAGTAATAAAACTTTATTTGATACATGACTGGACAGATACATCTAACACAGATGTGGACATACAGAGAAATGAGGAGACAAGACATGTGGAAACATTAAAGTGTTGCCAGAGTACACAAATAAATAAAGGTAAAAAATTAGCCAAAAAATATACAAAAATTATATTAAGTAGTTGGGAAGCGTCCTTACAACACCCCTTCTCGCTGAACAGCTACTTAAATTCCATTTGTATGAAACTTACAAAGGTTTTTAATTTTTCCTTTGATAATGGTTTGGTCATCATATCAGCTAACATTAATTCTGTAGGACAATATTGCATATCGATAACTCCATCTTCACGTAAATTGCGTAAAAGATGGTATCTGATATCAATGTATTTTGTGTGTGCACTTGATTTGTCAGATTTAATCAGTCCAATACATCTTTGATTATCTTTGAATAAGGCAGTTGCAGTAGACATGATGAGACCCATATCACTTAATAATTGACGTAACCAAATGAGTTCTTGACATGTGTATGCTGTGGTGATGTATTCTACTTCAGTAGAAGAGATGGCAACTGTAGCTTGCTTCTTACTTGACCAGGAAATTGGACTGTCACCTAAAAGAAATATATAACCACTGATAGACTTTCTGTCAATTTTCTCACCAGCCAATCTGCATTGATGCAACATTTTAAGATTAGTTCTTCTTTTGTTGAAAGTCATAGTTTAGTATCAGCAGTTCGAGATAAATATCTCATTACCCTTTTCACAGCCTTCCAATCTTGCTCTGTTGGTTGACTGATCTGGCAGCATAGGATTCCCACAGCAGCGGTGATGTCTGGTCCAGAGATGGTGGCAATATAGAGGAGTGATCCTACAGCTTGTCTATACATTTTGTTGTCAGGTAGTTGGTTGCTTAGCTCTAAATCACTTGATGGATATGACATTTCCATGGGGATTGCCACTGGCTTACAATTCTACATGTTATAAGTGTTGAGCATATTTATTATTTTAGTTTGTTGATGAAGTAAGAATGTACTGTCCTCTTCTCTTTCTATTTGGATTCCCAAATAGTGTGTTACGTCACCAAGATCTTTGGTTTTGAAGTGTTTGTTGAGTTCCTTACATATTGTTTTTATGGTATCAGCTTGTTTACTGGCAACCATTAAATTATCTACATAGAGAAGAATATAGGATGTAGATTTATCATCTTCTTTCCTCCAGTATAGCCTAGGGTCAGCTTTGCTTTATATAAATTCTTGTTCTAATAGAGCTGAGGTTATCTTTTTATTCCAAGCATGAGCTGATTGCTTTAAACCATATATACTGAGATTTAACTTAAGTACGAGATCTTCCTTCCCTTTTTCGATGAAACTGGGTGGTTATTCCATATATATGCTTTCTTCCAAATTCCCATATGAAAATGCAGATTTTACATCAAAATGTTTAATATGGAGTTGCTGATATGCATTTATAGTAAGTAAAATGTGAACAGTTTCGTGTCATACTACAGGAACAAATGTCTTATCGTAATCTTTTCCATACTTTTGTGAGAAGCCTCTCACAACAAGTCTAGCTTTGTAAGTGGTAATGTGACCCCTGGCATTGAGGTTTCTTTTAAATATCCACTTTGTTGTGATTATTTTCTGGTTCACAGGAAGTTTTGTTAGAGTCCAAACACCTCGTTCTTTCATATTAGATATCTCTTCCTGGGCTGCAGTAATCCATTTAGTTCATTCGTGAACTGGTAGCATCATCATTTCTTCCCAAGATTTAGGTTCAATTTTGTTTTCTTCTATTTTAAATGCTAATCTTTTTGTGGGGATGCGTTTGTTTTTCCTGTTTGAACAACAACATGAGTTGGCTGTTATCGTTACACAGTCATCCTTTGATTCATCCATGTCAATTTCAATATCTGTAGTGGTTTCTTCAGATTGATCATTGCTTTCATTGAAGGGGAATATATTAAAATCTATTTCATCTACATTATTATTTAGCTCTAATTCATCTTCTTTTGTATGTTTTAGTTCAGCACTCTGTGAAGTATTGTTTGCAGATGACTTAAAATCTTCAATTACATGAACTGAACGGCTGATACATATTTTATCTGTTTTTGGGTCCAATGTTCTATAACCTTTAACTGTGGTATCTAAACCCACAAGTATTCCAATATTTGCCTTATTATTTCATTTTTTACGCAACTGTTTTGGAATTTGTGAATATATTTTTGATCCAAAAATCTTTATAGGCTTACGCTTGGTTTTGACTTGTACCAATGTTCATAAGATGTTTTAGTAATGCTTTTAGTTGAGAGATGGTTTTGTAGATATGTAGCAGTAGATACTGCTTCATCCAAAAATGATTAGGTAATCCAGCATCGAGTAACATGAATTTAGCCATCTCAATCAAGGAGTGATTCTTCCTTTCTGCAACCCCGTTTTGTTGGGGAGTGTATAGTACTGTGAACTGATGTTTAATGCCTTCTTTCTTCAAGTATTCTTTCAATTCTTCATTTACATATTCTTTCCCATTATCAGTTCTAATGATTTTTGTTATTCACAACAACATGCAATACCAATATAACACTAGAATAAATAAAATTGGTTTTTGAGATATTCATCATGAAATAAAGCAATGGAAAAAAATAATGCAAGTTTAATGATGACATTAAAACAGATATTCTTTAATTGTGCAAATACAAATTACATAAAAATAATGACAGGAACACTTTTGGTCTCAACTTATGGAGATCATTTCTGAATGTGAAGGAAGACAGAACACAGATGGTAACAGCGAGAGTGGAGAGGCAGTATGATTTTTCATGGCACACTAGTGAGCCACAAAAAATTAAGAAGGGAATGTATGTATGAATCATGTATATTAATAATGAAACATGGTTGACTGGATATCCCTTTTGCAGATGAACCACTGTACTGATTGCAATAGGGTTGTTCAGAAAGTAATTTCATTTTTTCATGAAAATGAATGGCAATTTTTTTATAGTATATAAACATTTTATTTAATTATATATTGACCATTTGAGTCCAATACATTTTGTCATCTTTTCTGGTAGTAGCATGATTCCATGCTTGTAGAATTTTTGATCTTTGCAAAAAACTGAACGATAGCAGCATGATTCCATGCTCATAGAATATCTGTTCTTTGCTTGCAAAAAACTGAAACAAGTGATTTTTGACATGTTCATTTGAACTAAATGTTTTGCCATCTAAAGAATTCTTTAAAAACATGTTCATTTGAACTAAACATCTAAAGAGTTCTGTAAAGACTAGAACAAGTAATAATCGGAGGGTGCCAGATCTGGCAAATATGATGGGTGCAGTAGTACATCCCATACAAGCTGTAACAGTTTCTGGTGAGTCATCAAACTTGTATGAAGTCTGGCATTATCATGGTGAAACACTATAGGAATAAATAATAATTGGAGGGTGCCGGACCTGGCAAACATAGTGGATGCAATAGCAGTCCCATCCAAGCTGTAACAGCTTCTGGCAAGTCATCAAACTTGTATGACTGGTATTATCATGGTGAAAAACTATGCCTTTACTATTAATCAATTCTGGCCTCTTCTGTTTGATGGAATCACTCAATTTGTCCAATTAGTGGGGTGGAAGTACACTTCCAAATTAATTGTGGAATTGTCTGGTAGAAGCACAAAAATAATAATTCCCTTGAAATCCCACCAAACAGAGCATCACTTTTTTTGATGAATGTTGGCTTTTGAAGTGCTTTGAGCTGGCTCATCTCTTCTGCTTCATGATCGCTTGATTCAACATTGTTGAATATTAGGTTTTGGAGTGCTTTGAGCCAGCTCACTCTTCTGCTCCATGATTGCTTGCATCTAATTTGTTGTAAACAATCCATTTTTCATCATCAGTTATGATCTGCTTCAGAAAGGGATCATTTATTCAACATTGTTGTAAACAATCCATTTTTCATTGCAACTTATGATTTGCTTCAGAAAGGGATCATTTTCTTCACATTTGAGCAGCAAATCCAAGATGTTAATATGATGGAGCAAACCTCTTTCTTTGAGAACATGTGGAACCAAAATATTGAGCTTTGAAACGAAACCAAGTTGTTTCAAATTGCCACGAATAGTCAAATTTGAAAAATTCAATCTTGTAGCAATTTCTCGTGTTATTCAGCAGTTTATTTCAAGCAATACCTTTACAGGGTGAACCAAAATGAACGCAACAGCAACGAAAAAGTTAAAGTACGGTGTAAGTTAGCAAATATTGAGCTTTGAAATGAAACCAAGTCATTTGAAATGGTCATGAATGGTTGAATTTGACAAATTCAATCTTGTAGCAATTTCTCGTGTTGTTATTCAGAGGTTTACTTCAACCCATACCTTTATTTTGTCATCATCATCTTCAACTGGCTTTCCAACACATGGTGCATCTTTAATATCAAAAGTGCCAAAACGAAATTTTGTAAACCAGTTTTGGCACTGGCGTTCTGTTAACACATGATCTCCATATACTGCACATAACTTTTTCTTGCTTGAAAAACGTTCTTACCTCTTCAGTAATAAAAAAGGAAAATAAGCCGAAAATGCTCCTTTTTATTTTCCATTTTTGATACGACACAAAAAAAAAAACTGCACAGAATCAAAAAAAATTTTTTTTATAAATAAACCTTGAAATGTCAACTGTCAAATGGCTTAGAATGAAATTGGCAGATAAAAATACAACTAACGCCACTCATGGGTAAAAATAAAATTACTTTCCGAACAACCCAACATAAATAGTACAAGGTGTGATCAAAAAATACAGGGACTTATCCGATAGAGGGCAGGCAATGCATCGCAAATGTTTCAGCTGTTTGGTGACTCATCCTGCATGACTCAACTATAAACACGGCAAATTGCGTAATGTTTCGTTGAGGTAGTCGTCAATGAAAGTTAGTATATAACAATTTCCACCTGGTGCGATTGTATGTATAGATCAACACAGATCACTGTGGATTAGGTCTAGAGGTTTGATTGACTTCATCTTCCTTTGAAGAAATGGGAGTTGTGTCATTTTTATTTTTGCACAAGGTTCACATTCAAAGAGACTTGTATGTTTAATTTGGTCTATGCCTGTTACAAAGTTGTCAGTATATAACCTTTTGATAGCATCAATATTTCTATGTCCCATGCACCAATGTCATAGATTGGCACAATCATAAGTGCTCACATAGCTAGTTATTTTTGCAGATTCAGCTCTACATTGCAGTTTATAAATCTTTCCTTCTATGATTGCTGTTGCAACAATCTTATTTCCTTTACTGATTGTACATATTTTATTATTAAATTTTACCTTATAGCCACATTTAGTTATGCAACTTACAGATAACAGACTACATTCCAATGTAGGGACATATAATACATCTGTTACTGTAATATATGATACAGTATTCATTGGTGTAATGGTTGTAATATACCATTACCAATTCCTCTCATTTGTATGCATGTGTCATTAACTAAATAGATTTTATCTTCAATTTTATGGAGATCAGTGAAAAATGACTTGTCATTCGTCATGTGCAATATGGTACCAGAATCAATGCAACAATTTGTCATGTGCAGTGTGTCATCAGGTTCAGTAAAACATGCATATTTTTCTCTTTTCTCTTTAGATGTTTCATTTATAAGGAATAAACAGTGATGCTGATTATTTTATGAATTAGAGTTTAAGATCAATTTACTCTTTTCTTGGTTTTCAAGTTTTCCTTTTAATTTCCAGAATTCACTTTTGATATGTCCTTTCTTCTTGCAGAATTTACATGACTTTTCTATCGTATGATTTGTGCTCAATTTAAATGAATTAAATTTGTTTGCGGTTTTCAAAGCAATTTCATTTATACTATTGTTTTTAATACATTGATTATATTCATCAATGAGTTTACTTTGGATATAATCTACAGTTAAGTCATCTTCATAACATCCCTCTAATCCTGTTACTAAAATTCTGCAAGATTCTGGTAAACTGCATAATAATGCTGCAACTACATCTTTATTGGAAAGTTTTTTCCTAATCCACAAAGTTGATTTACTATTTCCAACATGGCTGTTATGTGAGCTGCCATTGTTCCGGAATTGAATTTCAGAGTATAAATTTCATATTACATAAAGTTTGCTGCACATTGATGAATGTTCATGAATACTTTGAAGTTTTAACCATATTTCATGAGTGGAAGTTAAATTCATTATGTGTATGAGTTGGCTGTCTTCAACAGTTAGACCTATTGCTGCCATTGCTTTGTGTTCTCGTCGGTCCTGGTCTACTGGCAGGTCTTTTGTTTCTGGTTTCAGTTAGTTTATATTTTGCCAAACTTCATCACGCATTAAAATCTTTTGCATCTTAAATTTCCATAATTGATAATTAGAGTCATTAAGCTTAGCGATACTCACTTTCTCATTTATGTCTGCCATGTTTGAGTCTTTGTTCTCACACTGTTGACCAGTTTCTTTTATCTTTAGAATAAATTTTTGGACAGTTCAGAGTCACAAAGAGTTCACTTTACTTTGCTGTATCACGCGACTGGGCTCATAATCTGTTAAATAAAATTGGCAAGTGATACAAAGTAAAGTAATAAAACTTTATTTGATATACGATGGACAGATACATCTAACACACGCGTGGGCATACAGAGAAGTGAGGAGACAAGACGTGGAAACGTTTGAGTGTTGCCAGAGTACACAAATAAATAAAGGTACAAAAATTAGCCAAAAAATATATAAAAATTATATTTAGTAGTTGGAAAGCATCCTTCCAACAAAAAACAAAGATAATGGAAGAAGAAGCAAACATATAGAAGTTAAATACCATTGTGTAAAAGACCTATTTTTAAGGAATATTGTTAACATTGATTATATTCCTACTCAGGACAATTTGGCTGACATATTAACAAAGTCCTTCGGATTTACTTTATTTCTTAAACACAGAAATAACATTAAACTCATGTAAATTTTCTGTTGAATGTTCAAGATTTGAATGTACACATTTTATATACAATTTCCACTTTTATATTCTACAAAATGAAAATTGAGAGGGTGTGTTGAAGTTCAAATAAAATATATCTGGCAAGACTAACTGTTTACTACTAGAATATATTTGGCAATACTCTAGTTGCACACCACCCTTTGGCTGACAGTTATAGCAATGTACAGCACATGTATTACTCCGTTCTTTCTAAATAAAGTTATTTGTTAAATAAAACTGTATTTGCTCATTTACAACTAATTATTTTAACAAATACAAGCAACTCTTTAGTTCTCTATAAAGAAGGGCATAAAATAAGAGCCTTTTCTTGTCTTAGAAGCTCAGCATCTCTCCATTGGAGATCTATTCTCCAATGGAGAATAGATTATTACAATTTTCCAAATTATTAATTTTTATTGAAAATATATAAATTTTAATGCATTATTTATGAAATTCCTTTCTTCTTTGGAGATTATCATTTTAAAAATGAAACAAAGTGATAATTACAATCTGCAAAGTAATAAGATGTAACAAAATGAAATTACATCTCCAAAGTGATAACTCTATAAATATTATAAATAGAATACAAAAAGACTTTTAAATATTTTTAGAATCCATTATAAGTCATTAGGATCATAAAAAGAGCAAATGCATAAACTTTTTTGCAGAACCGTGTGGTAGATTTTCTCAATATGAGGCAAATCTTTGAAATGCTGCCCCTTAAATGTTTTTTCTTTAAAATAATCTTCGTTTGTGATTTAAAAAAACTGCACAAAATGTACGAATACTATTTTTATTTTGCAATATGAAAATAAATTTTGTATTTGTTATCACCCTATTTCCGCCTCTTTTTTTCTAACATTTTATCCCATACACACAACCTTTTGTTTTTACTGTTCACCTAACACATAGGGTTTAAATTACAATTTACACTTGTTTTTACAGATATTCCATTCTCTGTTAGGTTCTCTGCTACGCTCACTTTCACTGTGCAGCTGAAGAGGGGCAGTTCAGTCCAAAAGCATCCTGCATCTTTAATTTTATTTTCAGGTCCTATTAGCTAGTTCAGATCTTGTTTTATTTTGATTTACTGATTTAAACACAGCACAGTCACTTGCCACTTCTTGAGACAAACTAACATTAAAATCAAATATTGTCAATAATTGTAAGCTCAAAGCAGAACTATCAACATAGATCAATATAGAAAAGCATTGTGTAAAGATTTTTAATTATTGAATGGTTCAAATTGTATTTTGATTTCGCTATTTATGCCAAGCATTGTGTAAAGATTTTTAATTATTGAATGGTTCAAATTGTATTTTGATTTTGCTGTTTATGCCGCCCCTTACGGTGCTGCCTGAGGCAGCTGCCTCTTTGCCTCATAGCATCGCACAGCCCTGCTTTTTTGCAATCAACAATATTAAAACAATGTAAATCATCTATACAGATCTATAAATTATCATAACAAATAAATGGACAAAGATTCTAGTAAAAAATCTTCAAATATTTCCATAAAATCAAGTGGAAAAATGAATCCTCTGGATATAAAAAGCCAAATTATATTATATGTACAGTATTTTCACTTTTATAAATATAAATATTATGTATTTCTTTTCTTCTTTATTTTTTTATAATTGTGATAACTTATGATAAATCCTGAGATTTAAAAATGTTCTTATATTACTGTTTATAATATTTATATTATTAAAGAATTAGTTTGAGTTAATCTTTCATATCTCTATTCGTTTTGTCCAAACTAAAAAATTTTTTAATTCTCTTTTATGTTCAAATTCAAGAAATGAATCTGTTATACTTTTCTTTTTCTTTTATCTCTTTTATGTTCAAATTCTTAAAGCACTATTAATTCATTGTCTCAAATTCATAAAAATTTGAAGCATTAATTAACAACATTTCTTTAGAAATTTATCAGACAACACTAACACTATCACTTTGCCAGGCAACAACTTAACAACAAGAATTCAAATTTTTCTCAAATTAACATAATATAATATAAATTTAACATAATAAAAACTATTAACTAATGAAAACTAACTAAATATAATATTTTTATTATTTTAATAATATTAAAAAAAAAAAATTATTATTTTAAATATAATATTTTTATTATATTATATAATAGATCTAAAAAATCAGATATAATAAATAAAATTTAATGCAGGTTAAAAATAATAATAAGTTAATAATAACTAAATATTCAAAATTATTTAATTATCATTTAAAAACAATGAAATGCTATTGTGAATATAAATAATATTGAAATGAGAAAAATATCATTGACAGATGTAATATTTTAATTATTCTAAAAGCTAATAATGGCTAGAGAAAAAAGTTCCTTCTAAAATGTATGTTGTAACGAGTTATTTATTAAAGATATTTTTCCTAAAATTTTCCTTAAAAAAGCATTTTTTTAAACACATTTTGCCTTAATTTCCTAAAATTTACTTACAAAGAAGATCCCTGATTCAAACAAATTTTTAATATTTTTTTAATTACACTGGGTGATCAGTTAACGATCATAATCTGTTCCAAGATAATGTTCGTTATCCGAATTCACTTTGTTAACCGATCATCAATTTACCATACGTTTTTATGGGAATTTGATTAATTCGTTCTGGAGACTCAAAAAAACATGTAAGAAATTATAAAATTTTTTATTTATGTTTATTTATATGTAATAACAATAACTGTATATACTCAAATATAAGCTGATCAGTGTATAAGCCGACCCTCGACTTCAGAGTTTAAAAATCGGTAAAAATGCATAACCTGTGTATAAGCCTACCCCCTGACTTTAGCACTTAAAATTTGGCCAAAATTTGAAACCGATAAATTACGTGATTTTTGATTTTTAGTTATTGTATATTAATGCCATTTGCCAAAATATAAATATATTTTATTGAAAACTAAATATATACATATAAAATAAATTTTATAATACAAACACCAATATATAATTTAAAAGGTAAAATTTTATGTTATCCGAAGCGATCGAGCGCGTCACGCCGCTGCGCCGACTCCAACCTGCATAATCGAGCGTGTCGCGCTGCCGACTGCAACCTGCATTTGTATAAGTGCATCAGATAGGCGACGCCATGTCGCCTAGCTGATGCACTTATATAAATGCAGAGGTTAGATTCGATGGCGCAACGCGCTGTAGCCTGGGTCATATTCTGAAGTACTGACTTCTCTTTTGCTGGCCATCATCAAGGAGGGCTATCCGGATTCCAAGATGGCGGCTGACGAAGTTTATTCTCTCGGGTAGGCACCGTACGGTTTTTATCCCTTCACCATTCTTCCCGTCGGACCGGTACAACGCCTTGGGATTGGGACCCATATAGAGGATTCGTACCTCACTAGGCACCGTACGGTTTTTATCCCTTCACCATTCATCCCGTCGGACCGGTACAACGCCTTGGGATTTCGGACCCATATAGAGGATTCGTACCTCACGCAGGGCATATGTCGGGCCGATTCTTAATCCCGGACCCGCAGGGACTTGGGCGGTCGATCGGCGAACTACAGGCGCTCTGTAGCGCCCACCGGCGAGGGTGGGGTGCAGCTCGGCTCTACCGACCCAGAAAGAATTTCTTCACCTGGGGCAGTGTCAGGACTACCCGGGTGATCAGTCCGAGTTCTGCCCGACACCGCTGGGCCTCTCTATAGAAAGTCAAACGAGGCCCGAAAAACGGAACGGATTTCAACCAGTCTCCCCCACATCTCGGGTATGGGTTGACCAGGCCCGACCGGGGATGTGCCCTAAGGACACTGGTGTGCGACCTGCATGCGCACCTTCTTCCAGTGTGGGGATTCTTGGAAAAATGCCATCCCCACTGGGAGTCTCTCAGTGTGTATCCAGACACTATGACATTATCGGCCCGGCTGCGGATGCACAGATACAGACATAATGTCTGCCGGCACAAGCCCCCTCGCCACGTCAAGGAGGCGAGGGGGCTTGTGCCGGATAGGAGGGAAGCTGCTGGTACCGGTGATTCTCAGCTATCGCACAGCACTTCTCAACTAGCTTCTTTGTCTGATTCTCCTGTCAATACCCCTGGTATTGGCAAGAGGACCAGATCTCCAGGCCTCACCTCCCCAGATCTTCTGGGGAGGTGAGGCCTGCTAAAAGGACCCAGAGCTCTCAGCCTGGATCATATTCTGAAGTACTGACTTCTCTTCTGCTGGCCATCATCAAGGAGGGCTATCCGGATTCCAAGATGGCGGCTGACGAAGTTTATTTTATTTTGGGGAGAATCTTGAGTGGTGTGGATGAGATCCCTTCGGAGAAGCCTCTACCTCTGCTCAAGGACTATACCTTGGATAATGATGCACTCATTTATACTAGTATGAATGAGTTCACCTGTCAATGGCTCAGTCAACTTTTAGATGGATGTACTCTTGGGCAGGGGATTCGCTTAAGGGTTATTCCTGCGAAGGACCTACCCAAGCCTGTGAAGGTGGCATATCGCACTGCGGATACTCACAGGCGGGATGTGAACCAACTTTTGGCTCTACTCCAAGCATTCAATCCGAGATTCAAGACTGAGAACTGGAGGGTTTTGGATCGTAGCAGGGACGCGAAGGGACAGCGTTTTATTTTGATGGTTGATCTTGCTTCGGCTAAGGCCATCAAAGCTGCCAATTTTAAGACTTTTACTGGGGTCGATCAAGGGACCTTTAAGGCTCTCGGATCCTAATTCCAAATCTGGGAGACCGATAGCTTCGGTGATTGCCCCCTGCAAAGGGGCATGAACTGGTCGGGCTCGCCAACAAAGATCGGGTTTCCAGGGGTACCACCGGACCTTCCGACTCCCAGTCAACAGAGGAGAGCATGGATCTTTGCCCACTTTAGGTACCTGTATTGTCACGGTCTGAGGGTCCAATCAACCTCCAGCACTCCCGAGCTGCCTCCGCCCTTTTGGGTCGGCTGCTCGTGAGGTGCTGTTATGACCGTGCTCTTATTCAAGAGCCGTAACACTATAAGGGCTAAATACGGGGGCTTCACTGTAAGGTAAGTTGTTTTCTTTTACTTCTTGTACTTCTGATAATAGTCCTCGGACTTGTGTTTTCGTTAGGAATAACATATTTGGTTCACCATGTGATTTCTGTTCTAGGGATATTACCACTATTCGGGTGAAAATTGATGAGGGGGTTAGTAGTAAGGAATTTATTGTTTCCTCTGCTTATTTCCCTTATGATAAGGACGAACTTCTGCAGATATCTGAATTTGGGTTTTTGGTGGAATTTTGTCAAAAGATTCATTTTGATTTGTTGGTTGGTGTTGATGCTAATTCTCATCATGTGGTTTGGGGTAGCAAAGATATCAACCGAAGGGGGGAGTATCTTTTGGAGTTTCTGATGGATACTAACCTTTTCATTTTAAATAGGGGTAATGAACCTACCTTTGTTGTTGTTAACAGAAGGGAGGTCATTGACCTAACGTTAGGGACTCAGAATATTTCAGACCTAAATGAGAGTTGAAATGTGTCTGATGAGCCTTCTTCGGATCACAGATATATTTGCTTTAATTTACAGGGTATGGCACCTAGTCAGGTTACATATAGAGACCCTCGGAGGACTATTTAGGCTTCCAAATTCAATCTTGGGGGTATACAGAGCAGATTTTACTCGGTGGTGGATTTAGAGATGCCTGTTGACCAGATTCAACAGGCAATCCTCTTATCCTACCATCAAAATTGTCCTGTCAGGACTGCTTGCTCATCAAAGCAATTTCTTTGATGGAATGAACGGCTGGGCGGTCTTAGACGTAATGTTAGGAGTCTTTTTAATAAAGCCAGACCTAAATGAGAGTTGAAATGTGTCTGATGAGCCTTCTTCGGATCACAGATATATTTGCTTTAATTTACAGGGTATGGCACCAATCAGGTTACATATAGAGACCCTCGGAGGACTAATTGGGCTTCCTTTAGTGAAGACCTCAAATCACAGATATATTTGCTTTAATTTACAGGGTATGGCACCTAGTCAGTATCACAGATATATTTGCTTTAATTTACAAGGTATGGCACCTAGTCAGGTTACATATAGGGATCCTCACAGGATTAATTGGGCTTCCTTTAGAGAAGACCTTAAATTTAACTTGGGATGGACTAATTGGGCTTCCGTTAGAGAAGACCTTAAATTTAACTTGGGAGGTGTTCAGAGCAGATTTTAGATGGAAGACCTTAAATTTAACTTGGGAGGAGCTATTTGGGCTTCCAAATTCAATCTTGGGGGTATACAGAGCAGATTTTACTCGGTGGTGGATTTAGAGATGCCTGTTGACCAGATTCAACAGGCAATTCTCTTATTCTATCACCAAAATTGTCCTTTCAGGACTGCTTGCTCATCAAAGCAATTTCCTTGATGGAATGAACGGCTGGGCGGTCTTAGACGTAATGTTAGGAGTCTTTTTAATAAAGTAAGAGAACTGGTGTTTGGAACATGTATATAAGTGCTCTCACCGGTTATAATAAGGCCATTAGAAAGGCTAAAAGGTCTTCCTGGAAACGATATTGGTCAAGGAATTATATACCTGATATACCTGATGTATCCAGACTGGTGAAGATAATGTCTAATTGGAATTTTTGCAAGGTTGGTTCTCTTAGGTTGCCTGATGGCAGTATGACAAGTACTTGCAAGGACTCTTTAAAAAACTATTTCGGGTACACTTTCATGGGTAACTTTGATTGAGGAACTCATCCTCCTTACAGGTGAGTCCGACCTTGATGGACGTGCTTATCATGCCAAGTAGAAGGATTGGCGCCTTGTGAGGGGGATGATCAAAGAGGATCAATCAATCTAATATTAGATGGGCTGTAAGTGTTTTCAAGCCCTTCAAGTCGGCGGTACCGGATGGCATTTTGCCAGTGTTCTTGCAACAGGGCATTGACATCCTGGCCTCTCCTCTTTGCCATGTCTTTTGGGCCTGTTTGGCCTTTGGCTATGTTCCATAATCCTGGAGGCAGATAAGGGTTTCTTTTATATCTAAGCCTGGGCGTAATTCTTATACCTTGAATTAAAAGGACATTGGAGAGGCTGGTGGATAGGTTTGTTAGGGATGAGGCCTTGTTTAAGATCCCCTTTGTCGTAATCAATTTGCCTATCAATCTGGCAAATCGACTGAGCATGCTCTTCATGAGATTGTCTCGCTCATTGAGAGGACTATTGGGTACAAGGAGATTGCCCTTGGCGGTCGCTCATTGAGAGGGCTATTGGGTACAAGGAAATTGACCTTGGTGCTTTTCTTAATATTCAAGGGGCTTTTGACTCTACTTCTTTTGAGCAAATTAGCCTTGCTGCTTTAGGCATGGAGTTAGCTCAACAATTGTTCGCTGGATTGGCTCCATGCATGGAGTCTTTTCAACGATTATTCGGTGGATTGGGTCTATGCTGAAACATAGAGTTGTTTTTAGTAGACTCTATGACAGGGGTGGGCAAACTTTTGGGAGAAAGGGCCATATTGCATCAATGAAATATGCTTAGGGCCGAACTTTCTCATGATCCCTATCCTTCACCATCTGATCCCACGTCCACAGTCAGCCGGATTAGCAGGGTGGTCCTCCAGGGTGGGAAGCCGAAGCATTTCCCTTGCTTCGGCTTCCCATCCTGGAGGACACGGGTTCGAGTCTCGGGTTCTACCCCTGTGGAAAGGTCAGCCGGATTATGGAAGACAGGAATGGACGATCCCTGTCATGCACAGTCTGGCTGACCTCTCCACAGGGATGGGCAGCCTATGGAAGGGCTTATTTCGTCCCGCCACAATAGTATTCTTCCAGAATGGAATGTGGAGTCATCTGTTGACAAAAAAACCCACGGGTGTGGGTGTAGCACGTGGTTGGAAGTGATCCTGCCCTTTTGTAATTTATCTGATGGGAAAGGGATAAAAAACAAAATAGCAAAAAAATCTCAAAATCCTCCTTCACCTAATAACTGTCTGAAGTGATAAAATTCTCTTAGAAAATTATGTAGCCAAAATAGAAATCCTAAGGGGTGCATTTGTTGACTAAGATATTGTTAAAATTCATCCAATTTTCTTAGCAGATTAGCTTTCACTGGCTGTTATATGAATCATGGTTTTTTTGCATATTTTACGCCCATTTCCAATCAGGGAGATTACTAAGGGGCGGGCCAGTTCCAACCACGGGGTGCATCCACACCCGGGGAGAGAGGCCGGATGGTGAAGAACGAGTCCCTTCACATTTTGTGTGAATGTGAGGTCCTTTCTTGGCATAGGCATGATCTTTTTGGGATGTATTTTTTCGTTCCAGAAGATCTTGCTACTGTCCCATTGAGGAAAATACTGTCGTTTGTCTTAAAGACGGGAATTCTTCTGGGATGTTTTGATTGGGGTGCACAATAGACCATTGTTGGTCGTAGTGCTTGGGCTGTATAGATTCATCCGTTTATTTCTATCTATCTATCTATCTATCTATATATCGAGAAAAATTTGGGATGCTGCAGTTCCCCAATGCCAGGCTGTACAGATTCATCCGTTTATTTCTATCTATCTATCTATCTATATATCGAGAAAAATTTGGGATGCTGCAGTTCCCCAATGCCTATGCACGAACCGCCCGAGTGATGGGCTTACTACAAGTATTTAACCAGCCAACAAAATTTCATTTCTGGAGCATAACATGCTTAATGTTATAAATATTAATAATATCATTTTAAATTAATAATTATTGTTTAAATATTATAAAATATGATTTTCAAATAAAAAAATAACCTTCGATACTCTCATAAAAAATTAATCTTTTACAAATGTTTCCTATACTATTTTAACGACTAAATTACAACGGCCGTTTAGTGCAATCAATTAATAAAATTGCGTGGAGGTTCTTAATAAGAGTTTTATTGATGCATTTTACCTCTGAGTATTCAAAATCGATTCCGGCTACACATCTCCAGTTTTTAAGGAAGGATCAGAACCTGACTAATTTATTTTTATCCTACATTTTCTCAATTGACTCCTCTAAATTTAGGCAGCCCACTATAAGTGCTAGAATATTAATATACATTTAAACTATTTGAAAATAGCTGTTAAATTCATGAATTAGGTTCAGTTAGAACATGGACTCAGAAAAATCTCTATAAATCTTTAATAATCTACCTTTTTTCCCTTTTTACCTGAACCTTTAAAATAATCTTTTTCTGTCAATTTTCGACAATTTTTCATTATAATGTATCACTTTAATCAAATGTTGACACAGAGCAGGAAACGTTCATAAAATTCGACAGTAATTTTTATCTGAAGATCAACTCTAAAAACGATTTACGATATATCTATCAGATCTAGATTCATCAATACAGTACATTGAGATAAATTAAGTTTAGGAAGTTTAAACTAAAAGCTTGAATAGGTGATTTAATTCATTTTTTCGATCGCATTCTATTTGAGATTTTTTAAAATAAAATTCATTAAACTAATATGAAATTTTTGTATATCAAAAAAAAAAAGATTAAAAAAAAGCACAACTATTTTGCATAGTAGTACTTACGAGAATTAATGAAATATTTTTGTTCCCTCCTCATTAAATTTTAGCGTAATCGTTTTCGAATTACCATTTTTATTTTCTAAAATTTCCAACGATCAATTTTCAATTTGTACCTTTGAAAAATTCTCTCTACCAAAAAATGTTTCACAAACAGATTTATGGTAATTCTGTTCTTAAAGGCAAATCTTTTCTTGGGAGAATTATTGTGCACATAGAAATAAATTTTTATTCGAGATTAATTTTACTTCTTTCAGCTACTTTAAAATTTGACATAAAACAACGTTAACAATCAGCATAATAATATAAGAATTTCCAAAATTCTACTTCTATCTTTATTTATTTGTGTAAACTTTAATCCTTTCTTATTTCTTACAGCAATTACATTCAATATTTAATAAGTACTATATAGTAATAAAAATTTTAGCATTAAACAAATATAATTAAAAAAGTAATTTTTATTCATATTTGTTTTAATGATAATTTTACATTTTTATGATAAATAATTTTGAAACAAAGTTTATGAATTATTTCTTTCTCTTTGATTTTTTAACTCCACATTTTTGAGAATCAAATAAAAATAATTTAAAAAATTTATATAGCTAAATAGATATAAAATTATTTAGATATTATAATTATTATAGCATCACTTTTTTACAGTTTAACGATGATAAAAAATATTTTATTAAAAATTATTTTTGATAGACCTATGAGCTTCGTGAGAATTTTAAGTAGAGGAAATTTGATATTCTGATTCCAAAGTATACATTAAAAATGAAAAATTAATTAAAACAATAGAATAAAATAATATTTTATTCATTGAAATTCAATATATAGGACCTATTCCATTATAAAGTCATTTAATATTTTAATAATAAGTAAAATATTGAGAAAATTAGATTACTTATTTACAATTTAGAAAATGGCTGACATTATTTTATTTTAATTTTTAAATTATAAAAATTGCATTACACACAATTCGATGCATTTAATCTAAGTTTATATAAGTACATATAAACATAGATTAAATGCTTTTATAATCAAAATAATATTTATTTATTTTTATATGCAAGAAAAGCAGGATCTTTAAAAAGGCCTTATAATTAATGCATACTAATTAATGCATTCTAATTAACTTTATTAATATTCTTTTTTAGTCCGATTGAGCTGAAATTCAGGAAAACATGAGCAATTTAAGTCCTTTATTAATATTCTTTTTTAGTCCGATTGAGCTGAAATTCAGGAAAACATGAGCAATTTATATATAAGAAATTGTGCTTAAATTTAGTTGAAATCAGTTGAATTTTACAATGTAGAATAGAAATGGAGCAAAAGGAGAAGGGAAGCGAAAAATAGATTCTTTTCAGCCAATATTTTTCTATATTCGATTTACTCCAATATTGATTTAAATATTTTAAATATATACTATTAAGTGAATACTGATAATCTAGAAAACTTATAATGAGTTAAATTTTTGTCCATAATAACTGTTGTAATAACAGACAATCATTGATTACTGTAAGAAGGAGAAGGGAAGCGAAAAATAGATTCTTTTCAGCCAATATTTTTCCATATTCGATTTACTCCAATATTAATTTAAATATTTTAAATATATACTATTAAGTGAATACTGATAATATAGAAAACTTATAGTGAGTTAAATTTTTGTCCATAATAACTGTTGTAATAACAGACAATCATTGATTACTGTAGCCGTCTTAAAATTATTGCTATTCTCTTGATTTGTATTCGAAATGATTTATCGTGAGGCAAAAATGTCGCAATGTTCATTACTTGTTAAAAATTGCGACAAATAAAGGCAATTATTTTCATTGAATAATAAACTGTATTTTAAAGAATAATATCTGAACACAGATTTACTTAAATTTAATAACGAATTATTTTTCGTTTGACAAAATTATAAATTATAATATTTATATTTTAAATTAATTTACAGAAATTATTGTTGTTGATCCTGATATCGTTAACATAACTAACACATGAATTTAAAATTAAAAATCGCCAATTATTAACTTTTTAAACTTTTAAATTTCCGCTATCTTGCAACTGAATTACGTATCAAAATTATGAGGCATACAAATTAATCTCTAAAATATAAATACTCTTCAAGAATTGTTTTTGAAATGTTTTGCGGACTGACAAAATGAGTAATTATATAAGGCCTCTTTGGCAATATGGTTAATATCTTTTAAATAAATATAATTCATATCTACTTTTTTAAAGTTTCAGTCACAACCTTGGAAATATAGCTAAATAGGAACATCAAAATTAGTAGGTACCTTTATATCCTGTGTAATAAAGAATGATTGAAAAATTTTGAATTTTCAAGGCTATCTGATTTTTGAAATATTTTATAGGTTGATACACGGATAGACATTTATAATATCATTTTTTAATTAAAAAAGTGTATAATTATAGTAGACTCTTGATAATCACTTCCTCTACTGTGGTTTAATCAGGAATAATCCACAAAGAAGAAGTGATAGTTAATTATCGTTGTTTTTTCTTTGTATTATCTGAAGATTTTTAAACGCCCCAGATTTATTTCTCTATTATATATTAAATAAGCAGCGATAAAAATTAGAATCAAATTAAAATTACAAATATTGCAATTAATTCTTTGCTGCTAATAAACTAATTTTTTGTTCGGTATGTATGCCATTTGTTTATTATTTAATATATAAATGCGTATTGTCCAAAATTCCGATTTTTTGAGTATTTTGCGGATTATTCGAAGTAATTTATTTTCCGTCTATTCCTGTTAATCGGGAATATACTGTACTTGATGATAATAAAATAAACTTTTATGTTATTAGATTTGATGATATATTTTGATTTTGAACTATATAATATTTATTTTTCTTAAAAAAGCGATAGTTATTCTAAGAAAAAATATTAAAGCCATTTCACGTATAAATTTTTTATTTTGTTTACCAATTAGGTAATTGTTTACGTTGGATTAATATTTATCCAAACTCAATAAAACCGCGAAATGAAAAAAATATATCTGCAGATAAAACTAACGAAGTATAGCGTATATGTTATATTGAATTTGCTGAAACGATTCTTCACGGCTATTATTTCTAAGCAGCAATCAACTTGAAAACAAAAATTGCTTCTTCGATAAATAAATAAAATCAAATTTCCAATAAATGATTGTTCTTATTGTACTTCTTGAACAACTTTGGTTGAACATTTACTGTAATTTATAAATAAGAACCAGCAAACCAGACATTTTTCTACACTTTTTATTTATTGATCTACAATAAATTAGAGTGAATTTCCTCTTTCACTATCCAATTTCAGTTTGACTGCTGTTTGGAATTCTTTTTCTTTTGTGTATATATCAACAATATTATTGTTTCAAAGTTCTTGAAGTAAATATTATCCTTATTTCTTATTGAAGTGTTTTTTAACTATTGTTAAATTCCTATAAGTTATTCGAAACGAAAGTTACTTGACTTACAAACAAAAAAATATCGAATTAATTTTTTGTTTTCAATTTTATCTATTCTGAATAAAATAATGAACTTATATTTTACATTTTTTTTATTTTACATTATGTAAAATAAAAAAAAATTAAATCTCAAAATTTGTAGAAAAAAATCAAATTTGAAAGTAAGTTCGAACCAAATTATTGAATTATAATTTATCTTAAAGGCGGTGACACACTGCACGCGATGCGAAGTATGGCGACGCGAAGCAAAAGTGAAAGAAAAAATCCTTACACTTGCTTCGCGTTGCACTTCGCCGCAGCATATCTATAATGTAGCCGAGTTATTTCCTAGGTTATTTCTCATGTTTTTATGGATTTGTCGACAGAAGTCGTTTGAGAAACATTGTTGATTTGTTGATATTACAAAAAAGTGATTCTGTATTTACGATCTCGTCATAAAGCTATTAAAAACTTGAAGAAGAAAAAGAAGAAAGTGATGGATGTTATGAATCAGGTATGCTTAAGATCAGAAAAGCACGGTTGAATCTCCACCATTTTCTAAGTGTATGAAATATTCGTTTATATTGACTGATTGCTTCTTTTGTGTCTTGTCGCACCGTTTAGTAAGTGAGTGCTGATTGTTCAAAGTTCAATTTTTAATCACCTCTCGCACAGCTGCGCGTACTAAAGCGAGTAGCGGCACTGGAAAGGCTAGTCCATGACACATTGTACCAGCGCATCCGCGCGGCATTGCTTTCTTACTCTTCGCTTCGAGTCGTGTTCCATAAATATTCTATAATAACAAAAATTTATTATTGGCTGTTCTATAATAATTAATTAGAATAAATTGAATTTTATTCAACATAAAAATAGAAGTAAACAAATGGAATGATATTGAAACTTAAAGCGATAGTAATTAGATAATTTAATGAATGATACGAATATTTTGATATCATTATGTGACCAAAATGTAAATTCTTCAAATAATTATTAATTTACAAAATATTCAATTTATACATTAATTGGATTCCATTATAATTATTTGGATTTATCTTATTGAAAAAATAATTTCAATCAAGGATCTTATATTGTTAACGTGAAAAGGAGTGTAAAAAAATATTCTATCGCTTTATTGAAAATTAAAAAAATATATAAATAAATGCAATTCTGCATCTTTGATACATAAATTAAACTCTCAAAAATATATTTCTATCTTTATATTGATCTCAATTAAATTTTGACTGATTTGTGCTGCATCGTAGCCTAGTATTGCCATCAGAACATTTTCATCTAAAAAAAAACAAATACAGATTGTTTCATGTTAACTGAAGTTGTTTTGAAGACAATATTATAATAGCAGCACAAATCAAACAAAATATCAGTGAGCATATATGATAATAGTGCTGATATTTGGGGGTTTAATCTACTAATTAAAGTAATTGTTCTCAACTGATTTCCGCGGAAAAAAGGTCATGTCAAAATTTTTAAATCAGAATAAATTTGTATAAAATTATCACGATAAAGAATTATTTTGGATGTATATTGATAGAATTTTCTTTTTATTATATGTTATATATACAAAAGTTTAAATAATCCAATAAGATTTACATTTTAACAATATTTATTTGTTTAGTTATTTCATCATATTTAATGTAATTATTATAATAATTATATCAGCCTTCCTAAGTACAATTGGTATTTTGCAAAACATCACAATAAAATGGTTTTTAACCCAAAAGAGGTTGAAATCACTGATGTAAAGAAATACAAAAGACTATATAAGAAGAAAAATTATTAATTAATAATTTATGTTAGTCTGCTGCTTTGATATTTTAACTCCGATCAGTTTCAGAAAATTTATTCCCTTTTTTTTCTTGGAATATGTAGGATCTGATTTCCTTTGTACTTACAAATTCTATAATTAACAAAATTTTATTCAAATTATAAGCTTCTGATGTAACTCAGTTTACAAAGAAGATTTTAGTAGGTTAATTAAACTGAGTTATACAAGAAGATAAGATTTAAGTAATTTGTGAACATATATTCACACAAATATTAAGATATATTTATAAGTTAAGTTAATAGAATTCTAATATAAAAATATAAAAATTCGTAAAATGAAATGAGATTCTAACAAAATTGTAATGAAAGTATTGTCGACTCTTCAGATTTCTAATAATTTACCTTTATTGCATTTGTAATTTAATTATAAATTGAAATAGAGAATTAACAAACTCTGATTATTTTTATACTGTAGGACGACATTTATATCCATCATTTCTAATTATACACGCAAAAAAAAAACACTGAATTTTCTCGATGCTCTACTTCTATTTTCTTGTTAGTTTTTCTTGTTATTAATGTTTCATGTATATATTTAATGAGGTTTGCCTGATAATTATAAAATGCTTCTTAAAATATATAAAAAACCTGCGTTATAAACAAAATAATGGTGCAAGTAGGGATGTTCTTTGTTACTTTATTTCTTATGGAAAAATTCCACCAAAAACAATTTCAACTTCCGAAACTGCATTCTGACAATGAGTTTCTATATTTAAAAAATTCCGACTTTATATTAATTTCATAAATAAAAATATATAATAACTTTTTATAATACATTTCTTTAGATTTTGTGAAAAGCATAATTTTCAAAACATTATTCTTTTACAACAGTAAATTGATGCTAAAGGAATTCGAGTTATAATATTTATTCTTGATTTATAGGAGTATAAAATATATTAAACTGAATCTAAAAAAGAACACAAAATTATAAATCTGTCTGCAATGGTTTTAGTCAAGAATAAACGAAAAATTTATCAAATTACGATCCTCTTTACAAGATTGATTATGATTTTAATGAAACCATTTAATGTTGTCTAGATATAACTTAATAAATATAATACTGTTGAATTTACAAATGAAAGGAATATATTTGACAAATTTTCAATAAATGAAAATATTTTAAAGTAGGAATAATGAAGCATTGAAGCGAAAAATTCTGAACAATATTGGCTTTATTCTCTTTCAAAAGTGGAATGAATGGCTTTTGAAAAATAATTTGTAATAATGGTATGTTTCTGTTTGTTGTTACAGTTACAAAGAACCTATAACAAAAGAATCAATTTCACAAATGAGTGACTCAAGGCAAAAGATAACTATACCATGTTTTTCTTGTCTAAAATTCAAAGCATTCTTCTTATCCATTACTTTAATATAGAAGAGGATGACTTTGATGCTAATAATAAATTGAGACATAGAACCACTTAAATATTCTCCAGAACAGAGCTATTTTTACAAAGGAATATATACATTCAAACGAAATTTTTGCTTCTTTCATTCTATAACTACCATTTTCGATATTTTCCTTATATTATTTTAATCATTGGGATAAAAACATGAAAAATGCCTTATTATGTAAAAGGAAGATATGTATGAAATAAAGTGAGCAAAATAATATTTAAAAAATATAAAAAAATACTTAGGAATTTATTTATTAAACATTTTATTTATGTAATCATTTTATCTTTCCGAATAGTACTTTAAGCATATTTAGTGATTTATAAAGTGCAACCGTTTACGCTGTAAAAGTAAAAAATTATTTTTTCGTGTCTTGCCCGCTGATACAGAAATTCGCTACTCGGTCACGTATTCTAGGAAGTGGAATGTTGGAAATATCAACATGACTACTATATTTTATTTTCATTTCATAATTTATTCTATTAAAATTGAAGGATGTTTAAGAATGTTAACGCACACAAACTCAATTTTAATTCCAAGTAGTTCAGGTTCCAAGAAATGATATTATTTAAAAATTACTACAACCGAACAAGACTGGCAATCAATGATATAAAAAATTGCTTTTAAAATGCATCATTACATCATTTGGTTTTAAAATTGTTGTAAAAATAATAAAATATACATTTGAGTCTTTAGAAAGTAGTAATAAATAGCTTATCTGGGAATTATAACAAAAGTAATCGTTAACTATCCATGAAAACGAAGCATTATAACGAAATTTATTTCTCATATTGGAATAATTATCAACTCAATACCTGACATAAATTTCAACTTGGATTATCATAAGTTTAATCAGTTAAAACTTTCATAAAGTTAAAAATGATATAATATATTAAAAATTTTCACATTTTATATAACTTAATAAATAAGAATTGAATAAATAAAAATAATTAAGAAATATAATTTAATATTTTTATTATCGTTTATAAGTTTATAACATTATAATTACGGGTTTTATAAGAAAAAATGCAGGTTAAATCATTTTGTTTGATTTTGTGAATATTAGAATAGTTATGAATCTATTTAAAAGTTTATTTCTAATGAATTGAATCTACAGCAGTATTAAATTCTTCAAATCAATAATGTACTTTATATATTTTTTCTCTTATTCGCATGAATAATCTTAGTAAATTTGAGAGAGAAGTAGTTAAGGAAGAATTTCTAGATCTTAGTCTTTAATCTTTATTTAATAGCTTTTTGAAATTTGCAGATATTTCGAAAGTAGTTTGCTTTTCTTCTTTCTTCAAATTTACTTTCCATTATTCTTTACTTTTTGTTGGTTTTACCACTTTTATCTAGTGATTGTTTGAATTACTTTTGTAACTTTCAACTGATAACATTTAGTCGTGAATCAGTTGAAACTGCCTTTAATAATTTTTGTATAAGTAATCTTATTTTCAATTAGTTTAAGTAAAATAGGAACAAAAATAAATAAACTAATTAGAATAATTGCAAAGATAATAAATATTTATAAGTAAGATTTCAACAACATTTAAAAGCAAATTAATCCAACAATAAATAAATTGAATTAGACAGAAATGATTACGTAGTTTTAAGTATTGTAATTCTGAGAGTTACGAGTAAATCCTGTTGAAAACATTAAACATTAGAATAAAAGATTATTTATATTTAATTCTATATTAACAAGAAAAATATTCTTGAAAAATATGAAAAAATTGACTCAATTGATTATCTCTATAAAAATATTCATGATGAAAAAATTTCTAATATAGCTCAATTAATATAAAATATTCAAATACAGAAGAAATAACAATTTTCAAAATTATCAGTTGTATTCAATTTTTTATAGAAAAATTTTTTTGTCATCAAATCAGCGTAAATATATTATAACAAAGTTTTTGAAATATTTTGGGTACAAGACAACATACACTTGTCATTCTGAAGTGCAAGAAGATATGGCTAATACGAATGAAATAATAATATTTTACAGGAAAACAATTATATTTTTATTATCTACAGCTGATAAACTAAATCGTGCTTTCGTATTATTCATCAGATAAAGACAAGCTCATTTCATTTATGAATAAGAAACAGTTAATGTGCAGTAGTAGTATTTTGTTATTAAGTGGCTACTGTAGATTTCAATCAATTAACGTAGCGAAAATATTGATAGGTTATAAAATTACAGCATTTCATTAAATAAAATAATTATTTAATAATTATATTATTTAATTGTTTATTTTCGTTATTCTATGTGTCTTGTCTCAGATTATGATAAAGAATTTATATTTAATTCTATTTTTCTTATAAAGTCGTAATGTTAAAATTTTATAAAAATTTCATAAATATTTAGTAAATTTTTATAAAATTAATTTTACGACTTAGTGATTAGTTTTCAGAATTTCTTACAAAATAAAAAACGAGAATCTTTTAAAAACTTCTCTAAATTTATGCTATTTTCAATCAATATTTCTTGTCGTTAATAAAAAAGCTGTTCCCAAGGAAAATCTTCTATTATGTTAAAAGTGGAAATAAAAATTGATTTTAATATAGGGCCTATAAGATACGATAGTGCTAGAACTTTTATGCAAAAATAATTGTCTCTCGATTGGATAACATCTAATGTTTATCTTCTGAAAGTTAACAATTAATCTAGATTTTTCAATCATAATTTCTAGAAAAGTTTTTTTTTTTTTATATAATTTCCATTAATGTCTTTTGAAATATGGATCCTTAAAAAATAAACTTAAACGTTGTCCCATCATTAGTTAAGTCTATATAAACATCAGTTAATGTCTAAATTTTAATTATAAATATTTGATATTTAACATAGCTATTCATCTAGTTAATTATACTTGCATGTATAAATTATTTAATTAAAAATTCAAGTTAAAAGTTTTAATAGAATTTTATATATTAAAATTAAGTTTAAAATTCGTATTTTTTGATTTTTATGACTTTTTAAAACTTTAAGTTAATTAAAATTTCTAAAATTACGATCGAAAATTTTTTTGAGAAATTTGGAAAAAATTAAAAACAGAGACGTTTACATAAAAATATATGTAGCCTATATTCACATAAGAAAATTATTTTTATTCAATACATAAAATTCAGTTATAAATAAAAATTATAAATGATTCTAAATTTCGATGGCTGCTTAAAGTTTGAATATTGGAGAAAACAAAACAATATATTTTAATTTAGAAATATATCGTTGGCATTTATTAATTTATTATATGCAATATTTTGTAAATTAGTTATTTTACTTATCTGTTAGGATAAGTAAGATAATTAATTATATATTCACACCAAGCCATTTTTCAAATTTTATTTACGCTTTATAAATTTCTTAAGAAAGAAATAGCACTTGATGAAAGGTTACTAAAACAGAACGGGAGGCTTCGATATGCATATTACTACATATTATTGGCAATAGTTAAGAGTTTTTGATATAAGCTTATTGCTATTGCTAATATAAATAAATCAAAATAACGTATCTTATTCAATGTGAAAGAATATTATACTTTATTATGGCAATATCATACATCATTCATCTTATTTTCATTGTCATTTTAACAGTCTGCCTTTAAGATTTTATTAGAAATTTCAGATAAATGAATCGATTCAGCATAGTTACTAACAAAGTTTAATTTTCCTTTATTTAGATAGAATATATGGTCAATAGATTTTTTTCTAAATTTTTAGATAAGTTATAGGAATAAAGAAATTGTTTATTTTTATAAATATCGATTAAAAATAATTTAGGAGTGAAGTTTAGTAATTATTATTGTTTCTCTTGGAATATAATTTTTTATAAAAAATATGAAAAAATGAAACACTTTGATGATATACACATGAATAAAAGCAGCAATCACCTGAAATGAACAATGCATCTTATTACTTGTATCTAAGATATGATTAAAATTTATATTTCATTTTTTCCTTATTTATAAATTATTTTAATAGTTTCATTAGTTTCTTCGAAGAATTGATCACCATCATTTTTTAGAACATTTTCAGTAAATTCGAATTAATTTTCAGTATTGAAGTAATCAAAGTTGCTTTGATGTATAAAACTCTCCACGATATTTAATTATAACTTTTTTTTTTGAATTTCACAAATATTATATCTATTATATTATTAAATATTGAATGTAGCAAAAACAAATTAATAATATAATTCAACAAGAATTCAGCTTTTATTTTGTGAAATCAATATTTTACAGTAATAAGAAATTTACTTCACATAAGTAATATAACTATTAAGCATTAATAATTTAAATGCTATGAATTTTTAGGATTTTACAGTTCCAACGGATTCATAAAATAATTTAAATTTCCTTTATATATAAAAGTTTAATCTTAATTTTAACTTTAAATGAAATTTAGAAGCTCTAAAACATCTATAATAATCCTATAGAGATGCGGCTAAAAACAAATTCCTTCTTTTGTTTTATTGACTGATGGAGACTAAGCATATTGTTCATATCGAAGTTTCAGATTCTATAATATATTCCAAGATGTTTTATAGGAACTAACAATAAACGGATTGATGACAGAAATAATATTTTCAAAGAGGGGGAAAATAAGCATTTTTATCGAAGAAACTTTTTAAACAAGTGTCATAGCGATCACTTGAAAATATGTTGTCATGTTAAGATTAATTGTAATGCGCAAAAATAGATCGACAAGAATAGTAAAAAATGTCAGTTTGGTATGATTGAATAACAAACATTCGAATAAAAAATTTTGTAATTAGATTATTTAAACATATTTTAAGACTATGTTAACATAATGAATGTTTATCATTATCGTACATGCATGAGGCGGCGATTTAATTAGAATACAATCACGGACCAGATGTTAATGGGAACATGCTGGTCGACTTAGAACACCTTTAGATTCGATTCAAAAACTCACATATGCAGATTTTCCAGGAGCTATCCAAATTGGGTCTTTTCAATTTCATTCTTAAATCTTCTGGCTTGTTATATTATAGTTGTTGCTTACAAATTAGTCTATGATATATTCTGCGTTATTTACCGCTATATGTATATCCCACATGAAACTGAACAACGAAATTGAATTAAATACACATTCTTTCAAGAGTTGATAATACCTTCTATGAAATTGAATGATTCATTGAAAAATGAAATCGATAAGCTCCTGAAAAAAAAAAATGGATCTCGAAATTTAACATTGGATCCTTTATATGTATTAATAATGCTGCTTTGCAAATTATATTTATGAAACTTGGAATGGATTAATGCAATAAAATTAAAATTAGTTCTTTTAATAAGTTAAATATCACTCTATCATTTAATTTTATCCCATTGTTGAAAATATAAAAATCATAGATCCATGATAGAAAATTATGTGATTACTATCATCAAAATGAACATTAATATGAAAATAAATTATATTTTTCTAAATAAAACAAATATTCCCTCTTACATAAATAAAACATATTTATTAGATCTATAGGAGTCAATTGAAATAATTTCAATTTTATTCTGCTTTTTAATAAAATAATAATTTATTTTTTTTTAAATATTTCGAGTATATTGGATTTGTTAAAGAAAATATTTAAGGTGGAGTGGGGTAAGTGCAGAGAGGTTTTTACAAAGTTGGACTTTCGGTTTTTACAAAGTTGGACTTTAAACGAAGGTATTTCAACCTATCCTATAGATATTTGGCAGGGTCGTTAACAATGGCATTCCACAGCTAATAACGTTTAAATCACTTTTTAAAATTTTATATTTGCGACAAAATCTTACAAAATATCAGCTATCCCGTATTTAAACCCTAAACGAGGTACGAGCGTACGTTAAAAAACCTTTGAAGTTTATTTACGCATCCTAATTGACACGATCAGAATTAGAAAAAATATACTATAAAATGCTTTTTACCGCATTAATATAGGTTGTTTCGTTTTAGAATTATTCTTTGTTAAAGAAAAAAGGATTGAACTCTTGAAATGTGAGAAGACAACTCCGTCCCACCGATTTCGATCGGATTTAATCTACAGGTTGGAGGCCATCGAAAAGTGACTTGTTTAAAAAGGTTTAGGTCACTATGCCTTCGTTATTAAAAAAAAAATTGAGGTCAGTCATAAAGCCGGACTGCACTGCTTATATGCCTAAAAAACTGAAGCTATCTCAAGCAATGTGGCGGCGTAGTGGTTAAGGTGCTTCTCTGTGGAACTGAGTATTGTAAGTTCGAGTCTCGCTTACGCGCCTCGGTTTTTTCAAGTGAATAAATTAAAATATTACTAACAATAAAACTACAGGTAAAAGTAAGTTTTTTTGTCATAGTTACGTTTGGCAAAATCGCTTTTCAATTATTGTTCAATCTCTTTCTCACGCTCTAATTGTCGTAATTCACTATGCGACGGTGATATCTAATATGTCCATTTGCTCTCGAAGCCTCTTTACGTATGGGACAGTAGCAACTCATCGAATTGCTGCTATCCCATACGTAACTATGAAAAAAAACTTGATTTTATCTGAAGATTTATTGCTAGTAATATTTTACTTCATTCACTTGGAAAAAAGTAGTATGTAAGCGAAAAGTAGTACGTAAGTTCCGCAGGAAAGCGCCTTAACCGCTATGCCGCCGCTTTGGTTGAAAGGGATTTAATTTTTTAGGGAATAAGCTGCGCGGTCCGGCGTCATGATATTTGACCTCGATTTTTTAAAAACGAAGACATAGTGACCTAAACCCTTTTACACGACTCACTTTTCGATGGCCCCCAACCTGTATGTTAAAGTCGATTTCGATCGGCTTTAACATACAAGCAGGAGGACGGAGATTGTGTCCTCCTATTGTGAAATATGAGGGGTGGTATAGTGAAATATGACAAAATGTTTTTTATCGAATAAAAAGTGGTTTATAAGAAAATTTTAATTGATATCTTTGCATTTATCAATCGTCATCTCGACAACGTTCGCATGCCGTTCATTTCTTTTGAATAATCGCCCCTGTTGGTTTTTGTGATGTAGCTGCGACCTATATTATAAGCTAAAAAAAGAAGTTAATAAACAAATTAAAGTGTAGAACACGAAAAAAAAAAATTGAACGCGTTATGAGACCAGAATAGCCTAATACGAGATTATCCCATGGTGCTTATCCGCACTTCCCCAGGTAACAATATTTACAGGTCAAGAGCGTACTAGGGTTTTTCTCAAAAACTTTTGAAATATCAAAAAATATTCTTTACTTAATGTAAACATTAATCAATATTCTTCCTACTTACCAAAAATAGCTCCTAATGTGAAGTTATCTTAAGAATTATTGCACTTTTAAGATACTGTCAAAGTTTTGTGTGCTGTTAGGACGCGACGCGTTTGTAAATGCCGATGTAAATACTGGATTCTCACCATTCATCCTGAGTTATCTACATCGATAGGTCGATATTAACTTGTAGTAGAATACTACACAATATTAAATAGCTAATTTCCATTATCTTATAATTAAAAAAATCTCGATAATGCATTTCCCCAATTTTGATTATCTTATAATAAAAAAAATCCCGATAATTTATTTCCCCCAACTACGCCCTTATCCCACTCCGCTTAACTATAATTGTTTACTTATAATATTGTAATATCTTAAATTTCTTGAATACGATTGAATTAAATTATCTTATTTCACTTTGCATTAAATAAATCATAGTTATGCTGTTTGGGATTTAACTACTGATTGTAATTCGATTGGATTCAATTATCAATGCATTCAAAAGAATTCTGATATTCCAGTTGGAATCTCGTAAAATTTCAATGATTCTTTTCGATTTTTCTGTATTCTTTCCTTTCTGAAATATAAAAAGGTATAATCTATCTACTGTATTTACGTTCTTTTAAACCAGGCAATCTTTATGTTAATGAAGGAAACAAATACTTTTAGTAAATATAGATATTGGAGATAAAGTTAATATTGTATATATATATATCAGGAAGTTGGATAAATAAACGTTTGGAGAATTTCAGATTAGAACAATGCAGCTTAGACTGAAAAGCAATGATTCTGTTGATTATTAAGGAAGTGGCTACTGAAACATTTTGATCAGTGGAGCAGTATATTTTCAGATATAAATTTGATTCTGTAATGATCGCTCCATGATATCTGCTAATACATTGTTTATGATAAAACTATCTATTAAATATTTATTTTTAGAAATTAAAATTTTATAAATTGTAACATTAGCGCAGAAAAATAGCAGACTTTATAGTAGGCCTACTATTCAGAAAAATACGGACTCTTACTTTTTTATTTATAATTTTATTATTTAGCGATTGATAATTCACAAATAAACACATCTGGAATTTATTATAAAATATTATTATAAAATTATAATTTCTCAAAGTAATTTCATAAAAAAGTAAAAAAAGAACTATTGTATATTGAATTCATAAAATTCTGTTTCAATATTACAAGCAAAGAAAAAAATTCGAATGTATAATTTAAAAAAATATATTAGATTTCTGAGAGTCAATAAAAACTACAAGCAAAGTTTTCAAACAAATAAATAGAAAAATGATGGAATGTAATTTTATATCAAATTCTTTCAGTATTTTATATATGTGTATATATAATATATAGAATTTATCCTAATTACATACAATAAATACGTGCATGACCTTCTACAGTTAAAAAAAAAAATATTTTTTTTTTTATATATAAACATAGAAGTGAATCGGGGGAAGATAGTAATCGGGGAAGTAGCTTATTTTTCTCTACTTCGTTAGTATATTTAAACAGGTGGCGATAGAAGGTGGTTTATTATAACCTCCTATAAGCCTGCCAAAAATATAGAAGATGGCTATTATCAGATAATCAATTACTAGCATTAGAAATCGAAAAATTCCCAGTGAGTGTTGAAATTTTCATCAAAAATTATACAGTCATTTTTTGAAGTATTATTATTAATCATAATAATATCAGCATAGTAAAAGTTAATATATTTAATATGTAGTGGATACTTTAAAGAATATTTTGCTTTCGATGTCGTTCTAATTTAGCCATTTTAAGTCACGTGATTAAAAGTTTATCTTATCCTGATCAACGGGAAAGATGGCAATATTTGCTTCGGGATTAGATGCCGAATTTAAATTTTTATGGCTCTCTTTGGCACATACATCCCTGATCGATACTGAGCTTAATAAGAGTATAAGAATCATCACCGGAACCTTGAAAGCTACTCCCACTCCCTGGCTCTCCACCTTCTATCTGACGGAAAGCTATTCTCTACAAAAATTGGGAGAGAATCCAAAATAATCCTTCTCTGCCAATCCATCTGGACCTATCATCATATAAGTAATGTTGTTTATCTATCCCGCAAAGGCTTCCATACTATTTGATCTATCGAGACCAAACTTTGCCTGGCGACTTCCTGTGACCCCACGTATTTTCCGTGTAATCTTAACAGTGGTTTCGAAATTTTTTATTATATACAGTATTTCATATGCATTCATTTCATTTAGATGCATACTACTCTTTACAATAAATAAACAAATTACAAATATATTATTTCCAAAATTAAGTAAGTATTTGCTCCATATTAACTATTAACTTTCATGCTGAGAAGCCACAGTGAAGGCACCAAAGAGCCGCAATTTGGCCACCATTGGTATATTCAATGAATCCCATTTTTGCGAGAGTTTTTTTTTTCAAAACAAACAAAAAAATTTAATAATAAATAATTTTAAATGCCATATTTGAGTGTTGGTGGGTTCATATATTTAACACAAGCCTAACAACTATCTGGAATTTGGTATAAACAGCCATTTAATTAGATCCATTTCAGAAATTTTAAGATTATTCTACTCAAATTTCAAAGGCCGGAATCAGAAGTAAAAAAATGAAATAAATCTATTCAATCTTCAAAAATGAAATTCAAACTTTCATTTATTTTTTATCTTTCGTTAATGATTATCAAAGATGTTGAATTACGTACTAGCTTGTAGGCTATATTTTAAGCAAGTCTTTATATAACTATCCAGTTGAAAAATGTTAGCAATCTGCCACACCATTCTCAAATCTATAATATTGTTGTCTAACAAAACGAAGAATATAAAACATTTGAATATAATATAATATAATTATTCAGTCTGAATATTTTTCGAAATACTTCAAATATTGTACTGTACTTAGTAAGAATCGATTATTGTACTTCCATTTCTAAAAGTTGTTATTAAATTTATTATATTTTATAATACTGTATTTAGATAATAATTTATGTCAATGGACAATGTCCACTTTGCGCGCACGCTACCTTTTGGTGATAAAACAAAACACAATTCCGTGACTGGTATTGCATGAAAACATGAGTCGCATTCATTGCTTAGTACCGTTATGCAAAAATTATAGTGGAAAAGTGCCTGTTGAGACAACATGGTATTGTTTTCCAAAAGATGATGCTATTTAGGAATCAATACATTATAAAAATTCGTCGTGGTGTTAGCAAACAATTCCAAATTACAAGGAATATGATAGTTTGTTTAGTTCATTTGGTAGAAAGTGCAACGTTGGGAAAGTGATTTCGGGTCTTTGCTTCATTCAAAGTGACGTTATTTGGAACCAAATGATATTCCTTCTATTTTTCCTTGGATTTCAAACAAAAAAGTATTCGAAAAACAAATAAGAATAGTTATGTATTTTCTTATGACATAACTAAATAATTCTATTTTACGTTGAATAAATATAATAGTAATTCAATCAACATTAAAGTCTATGAAAAAATTCATAAAAATAATTTTATTTGTTAGAATTTTACATTTTTAATTGATTAAATATAAAATAAAATAACTTTAATTAAATATTTATCATGAATTCTAATTATTATATAAATTAAAAAAATATTTATCCAGCAGGACATTCACATTATGAATCAATGATTTCCATTTTCTTCAGAATAACAACAAAATAATATCCCACTTATTTGGCTCGCTTGAACTTTGCTTTTTAAAGCCCATTCCATCATATTGAGCTTGGCTATGAACACTGATTTGATATAATTATCAATGACCTACTTGTATCTTTTTTGAAGATGTTTCCAAGTATTGTTCAATAATTTTTTTTTCATTTCAGGAATATCATTCATTGTTTTTCCCCAAACAATGTTACGATTTGACAATACATTATATATGTTACCGGCAAAGTATGAAATGCAGGCATTCTATAGAATGCCTAGGCAATATATATAATGCCTGGCGTTTTTAGGCAAAGTATGAAACGATTAATATTATATATACTTTGCCTATGCATTATATATATAATGCCTAGGCATTATATACAATGACTGATGCTATTTAGGCAAAGTATTAAAAGAGAGTCATGAAATCAATATATGAAAATACAAAAAGTGTTAAATTAATACTTATTTATGAAAATTTAAAGGAACTTTAAAAACATCAATATTTGTCAAACAGGGTGCAAAATATAATTGATTCATTGTCTCTCAAAAATAAAAACTATTTATCTGATGAATTATATTTTGAGCAGATTTTAGGAATATTTTTTAAGTGAGCTGAACATTTTAAAATTGTCTGCATATTTTTCCAGAAAAAATCAAAATCTGTGAAGTTTTTTGAATGATTTACCTTAAAATGTTTTTAAACTAATTATTAC